>MJUT01012362.1:654433-722539 GCA_002080005.1 Gigantidas platifrons | reverse complement strand
AAAAAAAAAAAATAATAATAATGATAAAATTTTAAATAATAATGTATATTTAAAACTGGCACCAACATAATCAGTAAAAGCAGCACTGTTTAACTAAAAAAAAATCAAGGAATAAACTATTTTCAAGCCAAACCAAACAAATTTAAATGATAATATATAATATAAGCAAACCATAAGCAAAATTATAATCATCTACATGCAGAACAGCGACATTTGGACCCATTCCAGGACTGCAAAAGACTCTTGAATTGAGAAAAGCTATTTTCAGTCCTGAAATGATCTGGCAGGCTGTTCCACAATGTAGGTGCAGCAAAGCTGAAGGATTTGTTTACCGTACCGTGTGGATTTGATCTGTGGTATTTCCAAAATGTTGTTGTATCTGAAAGAATATTTGGAGTTTTTCATATGGACAAGATCATGAAGACAGACAGTTGCAAGTTTATTAATTATTTTATATGTTTCCAAAGCCATGGTTCTCATTCTTCTAATCTGCAAGGAAGGCACCTTAGTTTTATGTAGTAATTCCTCATAAGAACTATTATAGTCTTCATATACAAAACGGAGTGCTCTTTCCTGTACTTTTCCTAATTTTTTTGAATTTTTATCAGTGCAGAAATGCCAGGCCAAAGGGAAAAAGTTAAAATTACTAAGTATGAAAGTATGAAATATGGTTAACTTATTTAATCTATTCAAATATGAACCCAAACGTTTGAGAATATTTAGTTGTTGGGATGCCTTCCTGCATATTGTACTAATATGATCATCAAAATTTAGTTGATAATCAATATCAATCCCAAGGAGTTTCACAGTGCTTTCACATGTAAGATCAACATTTTGAATATGAATGGATGGATTTTTGTCATAAGTTTTTCTGCCTACAGCCAAAAACTGAAATTTGTCTGGATTAGCCTGCATCTTATTTATTCTGAACCATTCAATTAGTTTATTTGAGTCAGTCTCCAAAGTAGATATAAGTGCATCAAAATCTGGATTACAGAATGAGAGGGTATTGTCATCTGCATAATTATACAAGGAGCTATCAGAAATAAAGTGAAATATGTCATTGATAACGACATTAAATAAGAGGGTCCTAAGATAGATCCTTGGGGCACTCCTTTATGGATGTCAGCCCAACTACTCAGTACTACTCTGTTAACTTTAATTTGTTGTTGTCGTACCTACTTACACATTAGATGAGGTTCAACAGCACTTCAGACTTAAAAGAGGGACTTTTGAAATACGCATAACAAATATTGGTAACCTACCAGAATCATCGCCGCCATCTTTTTATTCTGTGATTCAATTCAAATCATAAACGATCCATGATTCGAATGTTTCAGAATCATGTTTTTGTTCCGGTTAAATAAAACAACTAAACACAAACCGGATTCGGAATAACGTTCCGGATTCGGGTAAAAAAAACGAGATTCGAATTCACAACATCAGTGGTGTTATACACTGATTGTATAGGTAGCTGTAATTCCAACTACCATACAATCATGACCACGACGGCACATGTTGGGAGATAATGGTGGTGTTATTCCGTACATAGCCGACGAAGGAAAAGTAAATACCCATGGGTATCATTGATACAGCATTTTGATTAAAGCGTGATCGTAACAAATGGTTGTGTAGCGAATTATTGGATTATTATGGGTTAAATGTATGTAAATTCATACAGATATAGGAAATTCGAATTCTAGCAAAATAATGTATAATGACCACTGGAAGTCTGTATAAAACAGTCTCATATACCATTGTATAGGTTTAAAGTAAGAGTGCTTTTTCCATAAAACTTGTAACAGAATTCCAGAATTTTATTCAAAATATTTTTTTTTTGCAAAATGTGGACGAAATTATTAACAATTATCTTAAAGCATGCTTACCATTTTATCTAATTATGATGACAAACCGATTTACGTCAAGAATTAAGTGGGTGTTTTCTTCCATGAACTCCTGAATGGGTTAACCGTAAACAAAAAACAACTAGGTCATATAGGTAATTCTTCAGTAAAAAAAATCGTATAAATATCTCTTTTTTAAAACTACCATAAAAGGTATGATTTAAAAGTTTGGCTTACAACGTAAGAACTAAATATAGATGGGTGTAGATTTCATTACTTAATATGTTATAGGTTACACAGGGACATTACTTACATCTAATGGATACTGGTGAAGGATCCCAGAGCTAAGATCACAGAGTTGCAATCCGTGTCCCCAGGATTGCGATTAGCAGCAATACTCTCGATGGTGTTTATTGGGAGTGTTGGGGGCGGGGGGGGGTCAGGTTATTATACGGAATCATATCTTTAGAGAGCACCAATCTCCCTGCACATCACCTACTTTTTTGTAGTTACAAAAAAAAGAGTGAATGAATTGTTGCCGTTTCGAGAGACTAAATGTTTCGTCCCACAACAAATATTCATACTTTTCGAGTCGCTATCAAGATATTGCTATTCTTGTTATGGCGAATGATAATTGTGAAGCAATTTATATCAAACTGTTTCTGTTCCTCACGTGGTAAAGTGAATCGTTCGTGTCTCAACTCTATAGTCGTTTCGTATCCCGAAAAATCCGTCGTGGTCAAGGTCGTATTGTCGCTGGATTTCCAACTACATATGTAATCAATGGGTTATGGTTATGGTGTTTAACACCACTTTCAACAATATGTTAACTATATAGTGGCTGTCAGTTTTATTGGTGGAGGAAATCGGAGTACCCGGAGAAACCCACCGACCAAGTCACATACAAACTTTATCACATAATGTTGTATCGAGTTGTGATAGGCACTGATAGCATAGGTAGTTATAAATCCAACTACCGTACGACCACTACCACAACTGTCCCTTTCCCTAGAGTTGAGTTAATGTGCTTTTTATAAATGGGACCAATTTGGGACCGCTATCATCGTCATCAGATAGAGTTGGATCTCCATCATCGTCATCAGCTTTAGTGTTGATAGAACTCTCACATTCCAGAAACAAATACTTAGCAAACGTATATATAAGTGTGTTATATACGCATTTGAAACAGTGTCCCTTGATGTCATGGATTCAATGATTTAAGCTGTCTCTCATTATATAGTGACATTTCCGATGAAACGCTTGAAGAAGCTTTCATCGCTTTATATTTTAGCAATATGGTAAACAATGTCCAACAGAAAAACAAATGCTTATTTAAAATAGTCCTATTTCAGTAAAATTGTTGGTAAATAAAAAACTGCAACTTCTGGTACGAGAGGTGAAAAAAACAAACGATGTTTCAATAACACTACACAGAAAAAAATGAATATTTAGCAACAGAAATCCCACTAATAGCGCTACGCACTCCTGAACGCCCAAAGGGTAAGTAGTTTCTGTTCCACTAATGGCAACCTCGTGTTATTTATCAACTATATCGTGACTACAAACATACAGGGGAGAATCCTTAATTTAATTTGAAATTAAGAGAAAATGATTAAATAATCTAGCGAATTTCTGGAAATAAACATGTATATCAGATAAATACTAGTTGTCACTAAGCATCAGTTCCATTGGGATGATTCTTTTTGTCTTTTTATGATAGACTATAACATGACATCCCTAATATATGCAATGCCAGAAATCTTTTAAAACAATTTAAAACAAACAGTGGTGTTAAAGCTAAATTTATATATATATATATATGTGTCTGAAACATATATGTCTGAAAATTAAACAAAACAGTGTTGGAATTAGATTTTTGAGCTGACAAATTTTTGTTCTTCCCTCGATGGGATTTGAACTCACACCATTGATACACTGCAGCACCAATCGCTTAGCCTCATGTCCAGCACCCTAGACCACTCGGCCACATCCACTATATTTATTACATAATACACATGTTAGTTTTGTTGATACAATTTTGGGTGCAATTGTATTGATGTAATTGTAAGATACAAATGTCACAGTTTGATTTTAAAATTACACTGGAAACACTTAAGAAGTCACCTCTTAGTGATACAAGATGTTTAATAAATAGACATTTGCGGTTCTTTTATTGAAAAATATAGGATGAAGCAATCGTCTATGTTCTGTTTATAATTTATTAATGCTATATAATATCATCGATATTCTCTGCGCGTCGTGGTTGACGTGATCGTATGGTAGTTGGATATACAACTAGCTGTGCAATCAATGCACATCACCATTAAATATGCGAGTTTGAATTCCGCTCATACCATGATTGACTCGATGCAACATTATGTGATAAAGTTTGTCAGTGACTTGCGGCAGATCGGCGGTCTTCACCTATTCACCGGGTACTCCGGTTTGTACCACCAATAAAACTGACCAGGACTATATAATTGTGATATTTGTAAGATGGTGTTAAAAACCATAGCCCTAACCTCACTATTAGTATAACATACTGTAAAATAGTCTGCTTTTCATAATTACATGTACTTGGTCAAATACTTCGTACTCATGGTAATAAATAATAGATAAGTTAAAAAAAAACATATGTTTGTCCTTTTGTGCTTTTTCGTTTGCCCATTGTGTTGTCTGTTCTTCTTCAATATACGGATTCTGATTACCCCTTTGGTATCTTCAAACTCTTCTATGAATGATATAAATAATAAAAGAAAGAAAAAAAACAACACCTAATGTATACACACTCAAATAAATATGACATTAGTTTCAATCTAAAATAAATCCAAATGTTTTATTTTTTGTTTGTTTTGTTGATAATGATATAATTATTCATCATCACTGTTTAAACTTTTGTTTCTCATTTTTTGATCATCGTTATCATTCGTCCAGGGTGGCCATCGTGAAATATATCATCGTGCGTATACACCATAGATGGAATGTTTACCATTGTAAACAGACTTGTCCATCAATGTGGCGTAAATACAACTTTTACGAACGTAGATATGATGTTTAGTTTGTAGATATTAGTGGAATTGATGCACATCACTGTTTAAATTTTCTTTCCATAACACAATTATTCGGTAGATTTACACAATGGTTGATCAATGTTTGACATATGTATATAGTTTCGTTCTTCAATCAATTTTGAAATCCAGAGTCGTCTCCATCAGAATGTCAATGAAAGTGAGGTGGAGGATGAGGTAGATTTGCGTCAGAATTTTGAACAGGTAAATCGAAAGAGCGTGGTCCTCCGCATAACATTTTGTCATGCTGTGGATTATGTTCTGAGGACGGTTGATAATGAGGTCGATTGTCATCTGTACAGAAAAGAAAAAAATAATTAAATTAGTGAAGAAGGAACTGCTTACCCTTCCACAGCACATAAGTTCACCACCAGTTGTTATTGTGGTTCGTGCTACTCGATCTTTAGTTCTATGTGTAATGTTTTGTAGATCTTTAGTTTTACGTGTAATGTTTTGTAGCTCTTTAGTTTTATGTGTAATGTTTTGTAGATCTTTAGTTTTATGTGTAATGTTTTGTAGATCTTTAATTTTATGTATTATGTTTTGTAGATCTTTAGTTTTATGTGTAATGTTTTGTAGATCTTTAGTTTTATGTGTCATGTTTTGTAGATCTTTAGTTTTATGTGTAATGTTTTGTAGGTCTTTAGTTTTATGTATTATGTTTTGTAGATCTTTAGTTTTATGTGTAATGTTTTGTAGATCTTTAGTTTTATGTGTAATGTTTTGTAGATCTTTTGTTTTTCCTTTTGTCTTTTTTTTTGGTCATTGTGCTGTCTATCGTTCGATTTACAGATTCTGATTACCCCTTTGGTACCTTCAAACTCTTCATAATAAATAATACCTCGTGGATCTACAATTTAATACCTTCATCATAATATACAAGGTGTACTATAATAAATACACCTTTTGCGCACTTCCGGTTTGATTGTAAACTTATACGCTTTTATACATTTTGTTAGGAGATATTTCCGTTACGGCGGGGTAAATGGTACCCGTTCCCTCTCAGTGACATGACACGGCCATGCTAGTTCTATCCATATGTGAATAAAATGCTAATGTCCAAATCATAATAGGGCGAACATCATTGAATGATACAGAACAACACATAGATCAATTCAATATATGTATATAATAAGCGTACATTGTCGGAAAACATAAAATTTATTTGCACGAGCTTAATAAACAGGTATAAAAGGGAGCCTTTGACGAGCTTTTCTAGCCTTTTTCGCAGCGAGTGCAAATTAATTTTATATTTAGCGACAATGTCCGTATATTGTGCTTTTCCTGCAATATCAAAAGGTCAAAAACAACTGCCACATTGTCTGAAAATAGCTGAAGCTAGCGTCGATCTTAGAGATTTCAAATGCGTCATCTGTAACCGTTTCTTTATGTTGCTCAACATGAGTCAGGTACCAGAAATTAGATGATTCAGTGACCGTATATAGCACAAAAATATCCAGTCAATGCAATGCGACTGGTCAATTAGAACGAGTGCAGGATAAATATATATACTATAAGAATCCATAGGAAGTATAAGGACAAATTTCAATCTTACATACGGTTTTCATTATTGATTGAAGAGGCTGTACCATTGTCATCTGTATCGCCACCCACAGCACCTTGACACAACCTATCATCTCCAGACATAGGGTTAAATGATCCGTCGTCCTTATTTGAATTACCTTCATTACTTGGCATATCTCCTATGACTGCTAATAATAACGAAATACAACAAAAGTATCATACTCATTTAATTAGTATTTGCTTACATAATGAACATTCAATGTTTCGTTAAATATCTGCTAATAAATTTGTAAATCTCGGGTTTTAAGTGGGGTCCGTGTTGCTCACTTTTTAGTTTTCTGCATTATGGTGTTTTTCATACGCCCGTCTCGAGACGGGCCGTATTATGCGATTGGGTATGGCGGGCGGGTGTTCGGGCGGGCGTGCGGGCGGGCGTCCACACAGGTTTCCGCACAATAACTTTAATTCTGTATATCAGATCTTTACCACACTTGGCCACATTATTTCTCTGTAAAATGGGAATAACTCTACTTATTTTGGGGTCATTAGGTCAAAGATCAAGGTCACTGTTACTATAAATAGAATTTTTGACAACAGGGTTGTTTCCGCACGATAACTTTAGTTCTGTATATTGGATCTTTACCAAACTTGGCCAGATGATTACCCTGTGGTAGGGGATGAACCCTATTTATTTTGGGATCATTCGGTCAAAGGTCAAGGTCACCGTTACTATAAATATAATTTTTGACAACAGGATCGTTTGCGTACGATAACTTTAGTTCTGTATATTGGATCGTTACCAAACTTGGCCACATGATTATCCTGTTGAAGGGGAAGAACCCTATATATTGTGGTGTCATTAGGTCAAAGCTACCGTTACTATTAATATAATTTCTGACAACATGATTGTTTCCGCACAATAACTGTATTTCTGTTTATTGGATCTTGACCAAACTTGGCCACATGATTCCTCTGTGGAAGGGGAAAAACTATATTTATATAGACAGGCGCATTTTGTGATGCACACATTTCTTATTTTATCTTTATTTCTCTTCGTTCTGAATTGTACACTCAATGATTTTTTTGTAATTTGTTATTTTTCTAAGTAAAAAAAACAGCAGAGGCAGAAACAAATACAAAAAAAAAAAGAAAAAAAAAAAAGAAGAAAAAAATTGCATTATACAAATTTACACAGACCAAAGACATTTAATTTACAAAACCAGACATTTTGTAACACTGCAGTAAAATGTCAAACACCAAGGACAGCTTCAATGTTGCCGGTGTCTCTAGATTGTATATTTTGGTTTGTACCTTCGGTTTCCTCTAGTGTTTATTTTCCATATAAAATTCAATAACATTCTATGATGTTTTATGTATCATACATTTGAAGTCAACATGCATACGTATACTTATCAGCACATAACACAAAAGCGAAACACTCATAAATTAATATTATGTGAACTTAGTAAGATGTGGGTTTATTTGTTTATTTGTTTTTTTTTCTTTGTGTATGGTTGGTTAGTTTTTATTTGTTTGTTTGTTTTGTTTTTCTTGAGAATTTTGTTTTGCTTTTGTTTTAAGCTTGTGTGTTTTTGTTTTTGTTTGTGTTTTTGCTTTGCTTTTAATAAGTTGTATTACATAAATACATAATCACTTTCGGTTCATACAATGTTCCCATTTGAAAACAATATACAGAGAAGGTAATAATCGTTTATATATTACTCTCTGGCTTTATATCGGGTAATGTCAGTATGTCGTAACGTGGTATGTTATCGACCAGATGGTAGGCTTCTCTGATTTAAAGCAGTGGATGGCACATCGTGCTTGTCAACCCATTCGATACTGCCTGTGTGATGCTAAATAACCTAAAATGTATACTTGATATCGACAGCCCCGTATAAAAAATAAAAATGACAGCGTTCAGTTCAAAATTAAAGGAAGCCTACAAAGGAACACATAGTTTAATTAAACATCCGCTTGGCATATGAAAAGAGCAAAGAAGATTTTGAAGATACCAGAATCCGTACATCTAAGAAGGACAGACAACACAATGGCCAAAATAAAAAGGACAAACAACGCACTACAAAACATTACATATACAACACGAACCCCACTACAACACGGTGTGAACTAAGGCGCTCCGGAAGGGTAGGCAGTTCCTGCTCCACTAGTGTAATCCGTTGTGTTACTCTAGTTACAAACCCGGTGATAAGTCATGAATAAGGATCGGAAAATGCTTACGACAAGTGGAACATATCCGTGATCATTTGTGACACCGAAGTTTCGTAACGGTTATTCAAGTCATGATCACGGTGGCGACCCCAAAACGTTTGAAGTGATGACTTCAACTTAACCAATGCCAACCCCAAAACTAGCTCCTACATACCATTATTAATGCTGGAACCTTGAGATGCATAAGGCACTTTTACATATGTTTGACTATTGTCTCGGGTGACAACTTCCGCTCCACAGATGGACGAATGTTATTTTAATATGAAGTTTTTATTACCGGTACAATATATCTGCATACACGACTATCTGAAATCTACTTTTGAAATCAGTTGCCTATCATCACTAAGCTTGGCTCATCGCGAGGTGTACTCGATACAATTTGATGTAATAAAATGTGTCGGTAACTTGCGGCAGGTCGGTGGTATTCTCCGGGTGCTTCGGTTTCCGCCATCAATAAGTCTGAACGCCATTCTAAAGCTAAACTATCGTTGAAATAGCGTTAAACACCGTAAACCTAGCCCATCCATGGATTTGTTCTTGTTGTTCGTTATGAATTTACATTAGAAGACATGTTTAGGATATTACCTTATCGACAATCATTCTCTAATATCATTTTATGCATTATATATCCCCTGGGTAAGGCTTATCAAGTAATAATGCATGACTCTGATAAGGAAATTTAGACAGGGATGGTAAACAATTCTATAAATATGAGCGATGACATCTCACATAAAATCATTGAACATAGAACAGAACCAGAGCATATGACTTTAGAAATCCAGGTACTGACTTGGGACAGGCACAAATACATGTATGTGGCGAGCGGAAATGTATTTTTCATATAGTCAAGTCCGCGAAAAAGTAGGAATTGTTCTATTCAAAACTAAAAGACACATACCAAAGCACAGAGAGGTTAATTCGACCTACTATGATAAGTAGAGACTTATATCATACCTACCATTTGGAATATTGTCTTGGGGAGACTGAAAACGAGGTGCTATGACTAGTGGTATACCTGTTGCTAAAGATCAGAAATAAAATATCAATATCATGTTTCCTTGAGTGAATGAGTGCATGATTGTTGTTTAGTGCCAAATGAACAAGCTTTCAGCTATATCATGGCGAGGAAAAGTTACATTTCAATGAGATGATCATGATAAAATCCGCTTGGAACTAAACCACCAATCGAAGTTGTACATTTATAATGCTAACTTATTCAAACAACAGTCCATGAGTAGAGATGTCGCTCCTCTGTTATCCTTCTTCCGAGCCAAGCACTCATTGCTTCTTACTCATAATGTTTCGTGCTTTGCGGTGAAGCACCAATACCAATTTTTATAGGGACCGTCGTGGTCGTGATCGTATAGTAGTTAGATTTATAACTACCTATGCAATCAGTGCCTATCACCACTTAAGTTGTGAGTTCGAACCCAATCCATGGCGAAGTGTACTCAATACAACATTATATGAAAAAGCTTATCAATGATTTGTGGCAGATAAACATATGACGTTGGAAATCCAGGTACAAACTTAAGACACATACACACATATATCGGGCGAAAAAGTAATATTTTTATCGTCAATTCCGTGTAGAAAATAAAAAAATTTCTATTCAAAGCTAAAAAACACAAACCAAAGCAGAGAGATTAATTCGACATCAAATTGACATACTATGCAAAGTGCAGAATAAGATCATACATATAATTTGGAATGTTGTCTTGGGGAAACTGACAAGGAACTTTCACATAAGTATGGCTATTGTCAATATTTTCATCATCTACAAATGTTGCATATATATTAATGTGGTTTTCTCAACGTTTAATTAATATCATATGTTTCATTTCCTAACATGTACGAATATTATTATAATAAGGAAGTTTTTATTACATTATATCTGCATATACGACTATCTGAAAGCTGCTTTTTAAATCAGTTGCCTAACATCACTAAACTTGTTAATTCGAATCGCGTTCATGGCGAGGTGTCGATACCACATTATGTAATAAAGTTTGTCGGTGACTTGCGGCAGGTAACATGGACGAATATTATTTTAATAAGAAGTTTTTATTACATTATATCTGCATGGAATCACTGAAACTTGTTATTTCGAATCCGGCAAATGGCGAGGTGTACTCGATACAACGTTATATAATCAAATTTGCCGGTGACTTGCGGCAAGTCGGTGGTTTTCTCGGGATACTTTGGTTTTCTCCTTCAATAAAACTGAATGCCACGATATAACTAAAATATTGTTGAAAAAGACGTCACACACTATACACCTAACCTGTCCATGATGTTTCCTCCATGAAATGACATTAGGAGACAGTTGTATGATATTATACATTCCCTGGATAACGCTTATTGATTAATGATGCATGACTTTGATAAAAACACAGTTCAAACAGTGATGGTAAACAATTCTATAAATATCGAAAATTACATCTCACATGAAATTTTTGAACACAGAAAAGACTCAAACCATATGACATTAGAAATCCAGGTCCTGACTTGGTACATGCATATACATATGTGGCGAGCGTACAAGTATTATTCATATCGTGCAAAAATAAAATACCAATTGTTCTATTCAGAATAAAAAGATACATACCAAAGCAGTGAGAGGTTAATTCGACATACTATGCTAAGTGGAGAATTAGATCACACATACCATTTGTAATGTTGCATTGGGGAGACTGATAAGGAACTTTCGCATAAGTAAGGCTATTGTCAATATTATCATCATCTACAAATGTTGCATATATATTAATGTGGTTTTCTCAACGTTTAATTAATATCATATGTTTCATTTCCTAACATGTACGAATATTATTATAATAAGGAAGTTTTTATTACATTATATCTGCATATACGACTATCTGAAAGCTGCTTTTTAAATCAGTTGCCTAACATCACTAAACTTGTTAATTCGAATCGTGTTCATGGCGAGGTGTCGATACCACAATATGTAATAAAGTTTGTCGGTGACTTGCGGCAGGTCGGTGGTTTTTTCCGGGTGTTAACTGAGCGCCACGATAAAGCTAAAAGTTTGTTGAAAGTGGTGTTAAACGGCATAACTCTAACCCATCCATGGATTTTGTTAAGTTCTTTATGAACTTACATCAGAAGACGGTTTTAGGATATTACCTTATCGGTAATCATTCTCTGATATTTTTTTTTTCATTATATATCCCCTGAGTAACTCTTATCAATTAATGATGCATGACTCTGATAAGGAATTTTAAACAGTGATGGTAAACAATTCCACAACTATCAACAATGACATCTCACATCAATATCATTGAACATAGAAAAGAACCAAACCATATGACATTATAAATCCAAATCCTTACTTGGGACAGACACACATATGTAGCAATCGTAAATGTATTATTCATATCGTAAAGTCCGTGCAGCAAAAATATCACTTTCTACAAATTTTGCCTATATTCTAATAGAAAGTACAAAAACAGGAATTTATGAATCACTATAATAAATGGAAATTCCTGATAAGAGGGATAGGAAAATTAGACTGTAAATACTTTCCAAAACATTACACGTTAAATGAGAAATGCACCCTTTAAGCATAGAGAGTAAATGGAAAATGAAATTGATACAGATATTGTTATTGTACATTGGAGTTTCATTTACTGTACACCTTTTTCTGTTACAAAAGATACTAAATTCCAGTTCAGGACTTACAATATAAACTTATACATAGAATCTTAATTACAAATTCTTTTCTATATAAACGTGGGTTAAAAAAATACTGAGCTATGCACATTCTGTACAGAAAGCAAAGAAAGTTTGGTTATATATTTGGGAATATAATCATGTTCGGAACTGTTGGCGAGCAATTGACAATATCATGAAAATCTGCGGTGTTAGCGTACAGTTTAATGCAAAGACATAATTCTTGACCTAACTGAACACAGTTCAGCTCTTGGGTACACTTAACAATGTTTTAATTATTTTGAGATATCAAATATATGTCTGCAGATGTAAATGCAGGGCCCTTATCCTAGAAGGTGGTCTTGAATTTCTGAAATGTGCGATTAATATTGAAAAGGCATCAATGATATTTCTGTCCCGAGTACAAAAGGAATATGCTAAAACAAAATGGTTAGGTCTGGAGTCGCTATTGAGTGGTTAATCTTATAAGTTATTTACGTTCCTATCCGTAGATATGGAGATTTTAACACACTGAAGTAGCCAAGTACGTCCTGAAGCGCAGCAGAAGTGTGTACATGCTACTGAAGGGCGATCAAATCTCCCCAACTACGGATAGGAACGTAGATAACGAATGTATCCCCGGTTATAGTCAAGAATAAGACATTTTGGACCCCGGCGGCCCACGTAAAAGTGACGTTTTCTTTGTTTTTATAAATAATAAGTAAACAATGGCGAGCGTAAATATATTATTCATATCGTCAAGTTCGTGTAAAAAATAGGAAGTATTCTATTCAAAACAAAAAGACACATACTGCTAAGTGCCGAATACGATCATACATATCATAAGGAACTGCCATACAATGAAATACAAATGTTGCATATATATTAATGTGGTTTCCTCAACGTTTAATTAATATCATATGCTCCTTTTCGTAACATGGACGAATATTATTTTAATAAGAAGTTTGTATTACATTATATTTGCATATACGACTATCTGAAAACTACTTTTCGAATCAGTTGCCTATCATCACTAAACTTGTGAATTCGAATCCCGCTCCTAGCGAGGTGTCGATACAACTTTATGTAATAAAGTTTGTCGGTCGGTGATTTGCAGCAGGCCGGTGATTTCCTCCGGGTACTTCGGTTTCCTCGGTCAATAAAACTGAGCGCCACGACCAAGCTAAAATATTGCTGAAAGTGGTTTTATACGCCATAACCCTAACCCATCGATGCTTTGTTTCTTTATGTCTTTATGAACTTACATTAGGAGACGGCATTAGGATATTACCTTATCGGTAATCATTCTCTGATATTATTTTTTTCATTATATATTCCCTTAGTAACTCTTATCAATTAATGATGCATGACTCTGATAAGGAAGTTTAAACAGTGATGGTAAACAATTCCACAAATATCAACAATGGCATCTCACATCAATGTCATTGAACATAGAAAAGAACCAAACCATATGACGTTACAAATCCAGGTCCTGTATTGGTACATTCACACATATGTAGCAATCGTAAATATATTTTTCAGATCGTCAAGTCCGTGTAGAAAATGGGAATGGTTCTATTCAAAACAGAAACACACATACCAAAGCACAGAGATGTTTATTTGACATCAAATTGATATACTATGCTAAGTGCAGAATACATACCATTTGGAATGTTGTCTTCGGGAGACTCACACGGAACTGGCATACAGTCGTGATAAATATCATCTTCTACAAATGTTGCATATATATTAATGTGGTTTTTTTCAACGTATAATTAATATCATATGCTCCACTTCGTGACATTGACGAATATCATTTTAATAAGAAGGTCTTATTACATTATATCTGAAAACTACTTTTGGAATATGTTGTCTATCATCACTAAACTTGTGAATTCGAATCCCGCTCATGGCCAGGTGTAAACGATGCACTTTTATGTGATAAAGGTTGTCAGTGACTTGCGGTATGTCGGTGGTTTGCCATTGGTACTACAGTTTCCTCATCAATAAAAACTGTCGGTAAGGATATAGCTTAAATACTGTTGAGAGTTGCGTTAAACACCATTATACTAACCAATTTCTGATTGTCTTTATGAACTTTCATTATGAGACGGTTTTAGGATATTATCTAGTCGGTGATCATTCCTATTATACTATTTTAAGTATTAATGGGTAACGCTTATCAAATAAAAATGCATGAATTAGAGAAGAAAGTTTAAACAGTGATGGTCAACGATTCCACAAATAACAACAATGACATCTCACATCAAATCATTGAACATAGAAAAGAACCAAGCCATATGACATTAGAAATCCAGGTCCTGACTTGGTATATGCACACATATGTGGCGAGCGTACATGTATTATGCATGCCGTGTAAAAACAAATAGGAATTGTTCTATTCAGAACAAAAGACACACATCAAAGAACAGAGTGGTTAATTTGACATCAAATTGATATACTATGCTCAGTGGAGAATAAGATCATACATACCATTTGGAATGTTGTATTGTGGAGACTGATAAGGATCTGTCCCATTGTCAACATTATCATCATTTACAAATGTTGCATATATATTAATGTGGTTTTCTCAACGTTTAATTAATATGAGATGCTCCATTTCGTAGCATGGACGAATATTATTTTTATGACATTATATCTGCATGTACGACTGTCTGATAACTACTTTTTGAATCAGTTGCCTATCATCACTAAACTTGTTAATTCGAATCCGGCAAATAGCGAGGTGTACTCGATACAACTCTATGTAATAAAATGTGTCGGTGACTTGCGGCATGTCTGTCGTATTCTCCTGATTTTCGGTTACCGCCATCAATAAGACTGAACGCCATCCTAAAGCTAAACTATTGTTGAAATGGCGTTAAACAGCATAACCCATCCATGGATTTGTTCTTGATGTTCGTTATGAATTTACACTAGAAGACAGGTTTATGATATTACCTTATCGGTAATCATTCTCTGATATCATTTTATGCATTATGTATCCCCTGGGTAAGGCTTATCAAGTATTAATGCATGACTCTGATAAGGAAATTTAGACAGGGATGGTAAACAATTCCATAAATAGCAGCGATGACATCTCACATACAATCATTGCACATAGAAAGGAACCAGAGCATATGGCTTTAGAAATCCAGGTCCTGACTTGGGACAGGCAAAAATACATGTAAGCGGCGAGCGTAAATGTATTTTTCATATCGTCAAGTCCGCGTAAAAATAGCAATTGTTCAAATCAAAACTAAAAGACACATACCAAAGTACAGAGAGGTTAATTCGACATACTATTCTAAGTAGAGACTAAGATCATACCTACCATTTGGAATATTGTCTTGGGGAGACTGATAATGAGGTGCTATAGCTAGTCGTATACCTTTTACTAAAAATCAGAAATAAAATATCAATATCATATGTTTCCTTGAGTGAATGAGTGCATGATTGTTGCTTAGTGCCAAATGAACAAGCTTTCAGCTATATCATGGCGAAGAAAAGTTACATTTCAATGAGATGATCCTGATGAAATCCGCTTTGAACTAAACCACCAATCATAGTTGTACATTTATAATGCTAACTTATTGAAACAACAGTCCATGAGTAGAGATGTCGCTCCTCTGTTATCCATCTTCCGAGCCAAACACTCATTCCGTCTTACTAATAATGTTTCGTGCTTAGCGGTGAAGCACCAATACCAATTTTTATAGGGACCGTAGTGGTCGTGATCGTATAGTAGTTAGATTCATAACTACCTATGCAATCAGTGGCTATCACCACTTAAGTTGTGACTTCGAACCCAATCCATGGCGAGGTGTACTCAATGCAACATTATATGAAAAAGCTTATCAATGATTTGCGGCAGATAAACATATGACGTTGGAAATCCAGGTACAAACTTAAGACACATACACACATATAGCGGGCGAAAAAGTAATATTCTTATCGTCAAGTCCGTGTAGAAAATAAAAATTGTTCTATTCAAAGCTAAAAGACACAAACCAAAGCAGAGAGATTAATTCGCCATCAATAAAACTGAATGCCACGATATAACTAATATATTGTTGAAAAAGACGTCACAAACAATAAACCTAACCTGTCCATGATGTTTCCTCCATGAAATGACATTAGGAGACAGTTGTATGATATTGTACATTCCCTGGAAAATGCTTATTGATTAATGATGCATACCTTTGATAAAAACACAGTTTAAACAGTGATGGTAAACAATTCTACAAATATCGAAAATTACATCTCACATGAATTTTTTTAACACAGAAAAGAACCAAACCATATGACATTAGTAATTCAGGTCCTGACTTGGTACATGCACACATATGTGGCGAGCGTACATGTATTATTCATATCGTGTAAAAAAAAATAGCAATTGTTCTATTCAGAACAAAAAGATACATATCAAAGCAGAGAGAGGTTAATTCGACATACTATGCAAAGTGGAGAATTATATCATACATACCATTTGTAATGTTGCCTTGGGGAATCTGATAAGGAACTTGCGCATAGATATGGCCAATGTCAATATTATCATCATCTACAAATGTTGCATATATATTAATGTGGTTTTCTCAACGTTTAATTAATATCATGTTTCATTTCCTAACATGTACGAATATTATTTTAATAAGGAAGATTTTATTTCATTATATCTGCATATACGACTATCTGAAAACTACTCTTTAAATCAGTTGCCTATCATCACTAAGCTTGTTAATTCGAATCGCGCTCATGGCGAGGTGTCGATACCACTTTATGTAATAAAGTTTGTCGTTGACTTGCGGCAGGTCGGTGGTTTTTTCCGGGTGTTAACTGAGCGCCACGATAAAGCTAAAAGTTTGTTGAAAGTGGTGTTAAACACCATAACCCTAACCCATCCATGAATTTTTTCTTTATGTCTTTATAAACTTACATTAGGAGACGGATTTAGGATATTACCTTATCGGTTATCATTCTCTGATATTATTTTTTTCATTATATATTCCCTGAGTAACTCTTTATCAATTAATGATGCATGACTCTGATAAGGAATTTTAAACAGTGATGATAAACAATTCCACAAATATCAACAATGACATCTCACATCAATATCATTGAACATAGAAAAGAACCAAACCATATGACATTATAAATCCAAATTCTTACATGGGACAGACACACATATGTGGCAATCGTAAATGTATTATTCATATCGCTAAGTCCGTGCAGAATAAATTATCACTATCTACAAATGTTGCCTATATCGTAATAGAAAGTACAAAAAGAGGAATTTATGAATCACTATAATATTAGATTATGCTATTGACTATTTCAGTATCCTATTGTCATTCAACATAGATGGAAATTCCTGATAAGAGGGATAGGAAAATTAGATTGTAGATAATTTCCAAAATATTACACGTTAAATGAGAAATGCACTCTTTTAGCATAGAGAGTAAATGGAAAATGAAATTGATACAGATATTGTTATTGTACATTGGAGTTTCATTTACTGTACACCTTTTTTCTGTTATAAAAGATACTAAATTACATTCCAGGACTTACAATATAAACTTATACATATAATCTTAATTACAAATTCTTTTCTATATAAACGTCGGTTAAACAAAATACTGAGCTATGCACATTTTGTACAGAAAGCAAAGAAAGTTTGGTTATATATTTGGGAATATAATCATGTTCGGAACTGTTGGCTAGCAATTGACAATATCCTGAAAATCTGCGGTGTTAGCGTATACTTTAATGCAAAGACATAATTCTTGACCTAACTGAACACAGTTCAGCTCTTGGGTACACTTAACAATGTTTTAATTATTTTGAAATATCAAATATATGTCTGCAGATGTAAATGCAGGGCCCTTATCCTAGAAGGTGGTCTTGAATTTCTGAAATGTGCTATTAATATTGAAAATGCATCAATGATATATCTGTTCCCAGTACAAAAGGAATATGTTAAAACAAAATGGTTAGGTCTGGAGTCGATATTGAGTGGTTAATCTTATAAGTTATTTACGTTCCTATCCGTAGATATGGAAATTTTAACACACTGAAGTAGCCAAGTACAATCTGAGGTGCAGCCGAAGTGTGTACAGGCTACCGAAGGGTAATAAAATCTCCACAACTACGGATAGGAACGTAGATAGCGAATTTATCCCCGGTTATAGTCAAGAATTAGACACTTAGGACCCCGGCAGCCACGTAAAAGTGACGTTTGTTTTCTTTGTTTTTAGAAAGAATAAGTATAGAATGGCGAGCGTAAATATGTTATTCATATCGTCAAGTCCGTGTAAAAATTTGGAAGTATTATATACAAAACAAAAAGACACTTACTGCTAAGTGCCGAATACGATCATACATATCATAAGGAACTGCCATACAATGATATACAAATGTTGCATATATATTAATGTGGTTTTCTCAACGTTTAATTAATATCATATGCTCCTTTTCGTAACATGGACGAATATTATTTTAATAAAAAGTTTGTATTACATTATATCTGCATACAGACACGACTATCTGAAAACTACTTTTCGAATCAGTTGCCTATCATCACTAAACTTGTGAATTCGAATCCCGATCCTAGCGAGGTGTCGATACAACTTTATGCAATAAAGTTTGTCGTTGATTTGCGGCAGATCGGTGGTTTCCTCCGGGTGCTTCGGTTTCCTCGGTCAATAAAACTGAGCGCCACGATCAAGCTAAAATATTGCAGAAAGGGGTGTTAAACACCATAATCCTAACCCATCCATGAATGTTTTATTTATGTTTTTATAAACTTACATTAGGAGACGGCATTAGGATATTACCTTATCGGTAATCATTCTCTGATATTATTTTTTTCATTATATATTCCCTGAGTAACTCTTATCAATTAATGATACATGACTCTGATAAGGAAGTTTAAACAGTGATGGTAAACAATTCCACAAATATTAACAATGGCATATCAAATCAATGTCATTGAACATAGAAAAGAACCAAACCATATGACATTACAAATCCAGGCCCTGAATTGGTACATGCACACATATGCAGCAATCGTAAATGTATTTTTCAGATCATCAAGTCCGTGTAGAAAATGGGAATCGTTCTATTCAAAACAGAAACACACATACCAAAGCACAGAGAGGTTTATTTGACATCAAATTGATATACTATGCTAAGTGCAAATACATACCATTTTCAATGTTGTCTTCGGGAGACTCACACGGAACTGCCATACAGTCGTGATAAATATCATCTTCTACAAATGTTGCATATATATTAATGTGGTTTTCTCAACGTATAATTAATACCATATGCTCCAATTCGTGACATTGACGAATATCATTTTAATAAGAAGGTCTTATTACATTATATCTGAAAACTACTTTTGGAATCTGTTGTCTATCATCACTAAACTTGTGAATTCGAATCCCGCTCATGGCCAGGTGTAAACGATGCACCTTTATGTGATAAAGGTTGTCAGTGACTTGCGGTATGTCGGTGGTTTGCCATTGGTACTACAGTTTCCTCATCAATAAAAACTGTCCGTAAGGATATACCTTAAATACTGTTGAGAGTTGCGTTAAACACCATTATACTAACCAATTTATGATTGTCTTTATGAACTTTCATTATGAGACGGTTTTAGGATATTATCTAGTCGGTGATCATTCCTATTATACTATGTTAAGTATTAATGTATTATATATTCCATGGGTAACGCTTATCAAATAAAAATGCATGAATTAGAGAAGAAAGTTTAAACAGTGATGGTCAACGATTCCGCAAATATCAACAATGACATCTCACATCAAATCATTGAACATAGAAAAGAACTAAGCCATACGACATTAGAAATCCAGGCCCTGACTTGGTATATGCACACATATGTGGCGAGCCTTCATGTATTATTCATGTCGTGTAAAAACGAATAGGAATTGTTCTATTCAGAAAAAAAAAAACACACCAAAGCACAGAGTGGTTAATTTGACATCAAATTGATATACTATGCTAAGTGGAGAATAAGATCATACATACCTTTTGGAATGTTGTCTTGTGGAGACTGATACGGATCTGTCCCATTGTTAACATTATCATCATTTACAAATGTTGCATATATATTAATGTGGTTTTCTCAACGTTTAATTAATATGAGATGCTCCATTTCGTAGCATGGACGAATATTATTTTATTAAGAAGTTTTTATTACATTAGATCTGCATGTACGACTGTCTGAAAACTACTTTTTGAATCAGTTGCCTATCATCACTAAGCTTGTTAATTCGAATCCGGCAAATGGCGAGGTGTACTAGATACAACTCTATGTAATAAAATGTGTCGTTGGCTTGCGGCAGGAATTGCTTACCATCACTGTCTAAGTTTCCTTATCAGAGTCATGCATTATTACTTGATATGCTTTACCCAGGGGCTATATAATGTATAAAATGATATCAGAGAATGATTACCGATAAGGTAATATCCTAACACCGTCTCCTAATGCAAGTTCTTAACGAACATAAAGAACAAATCCATGGATGTTTTAGGGTTATGTTGTTTAATGATATTTCAACAATATTTTAGTCCTAACCCATCCATGGATTTGTTCTGGATGTTCGTAATAAGTAGGAATTGTTCTATTCAAAACTAAAGGACACATACCAAAGCACAGAGAGGTTAATTCAATACATATTATGCTAAGTAGAGACTTAGATCATACATATCATTTGGAATATTGTCTTGTGGAGTCTGATAACGAGGTGCTAAAATTCCTCGTCTACCTGTTACTAAAGGTCAGAAATAAAATATCAATATCATATGTTTCTTTGAGTGAATAGGGGCGTTATTTTTGTTTAGCGCTAAATGAACAAACTTTCAGCTATATCATGGCGACGACAAGTTACATTTCAATGAGATGATGCTGATGAAATCCGCTTTGAACTAAACCACAATTCACAGTTGTACATTTATAGTGCTAGCTTACTGAAACAACATTCGAAGAGTATTTGTCTTCCATGGATTGAACATGTGGTTTTCTCAACGTTTAATTATTATAATATGTTTCATTTCCTAACATGGACGGATATTATTTTAATAAAAAAAAATTATTACATTATATCTGCAAACACGATTATCTGAAAACTACTTTTTGAATCAGTTGCCTATCATCATTAATCATGGCTCATTGCGAGGTGTACTCGATACAACTTTATGTAATAAAATGTGTCGGTGACTTGCGGCATGTCTGTCGTATTCTCCGGATTTTCGGATTCCGCCATCAATAAGACTGAACGCCATCCTAAAGCTAAACTATTGTTGAAATGGCGTTAAACAGCATAACCCATCCATGGATTTGTTCTTGATGTTCGCTATGAATTTACACTAGGAGACAGGTTTATGATATTACCTTATCGGTAATCATTTTCTGATATCATTTAATGCATTATGTATCCCTTGGGTAAGGCTTATCAAGTATTAATGCATGACTCTGATAAGAAAATTTAGACAGGGATGGTAAACAATTACATAAATAGCAGCGATGACATCTCACATACAATCATTGCACATAGAAAGGAACCAGAGCATATGGCTTTAGAAATCCAGGTCCTGACTTGGGACAGGCAAAAATACATGTAAGCGGCGAGCGTAAATGTATTTTTCATATCGTCAAGTCCGCGTAAAAATAGCAATTGTTCTATTCAAAACTAAAAGACACCTACCAAAGCACAGAGAGGTTAATTCGACATACTATGCCAAGTAGAGACTTATATCATACCTACCATTTGGAATATTGTCTTGGGGAGACTGATAACGATGTGCTATAGCTAGTCGTATACCTGTTGCTAAAAATCAGAAATAAAATATCAATATCATCTGTTTCCTTGAGTGAATGAGTGGATGATTGTTGTTTAGTGCCAAATGAACAAGCTTTCAGCTATATCATGGTGAGGAAAAGTTAAATTTCAATGAGATGATCCTGATGAAATCCACTTTGAACTAAACCACCAATCGTAGTTGTACATTTATAATGCTAACTTATTGAAACAACAGTCCATGAGTAGAGATGTCTCTCCTGTGTTATCCATCTTCCGAGCCAAACACTCATTGCTTCTTACTAATAATGTTTCGTGCTTAGCGGTGAAGCACCAATACCAATTTTTATAGGGACCGCCGTAGTCGTGATCGTATAGTAGTAGATTTAAAACTACCTATGCAATCAGTGCCTATCACCACTTAAGTTGTGAGTTCGAACCCAATCCATGGCGAGGTGTACTCAATACAAAATTATATGAAAAAGCTTATCAATGATTTGCGGCAGATAAACATATGACGTTGGAAACCCAGGTACAAACTTAAGACACATACACACAAATAGCGGGCGAAAAAGTAGTATTCTCATCATCAAGTCCGTGTAGAAAATAAAAATTGTTCTATTCAAAGCTAAAAGACACAAACCAAAGCAGAGATATTAATTCGACATCAATAAAACTGAATGCCACGATATAACTAATATATTGTTGAAAAAGACGTCACACACTATAAACCTAACCTGTCCATGATGTTTCCTCCATGAAATGACGTTAGGAGACAGTTGTATGATATTATACATTCCCTGGAAAATGCTTCTTGATTAATGATGCATGACTTTGATAAAAACACAGCTTAAACAGTGATGGTAAACAATTCTACAAATATCGAAAATTACATCCCACATAAAAATGTTTAACACAGAAAAGAACCAAACCATATGACATTAGTAATTCAGGTCCTGACTTGGTACATGTACACATATGTGGCGAGCGTACATGTATTATTCATATCGTGTAAAAAAAATAGCAATTGTTCCATTCAGAACAAAAAGATACATACCAAAGCAGAGAGAGGTTAATTCGACATACTATGCAAAGTGGAGAATTAGATCATACATACCATTTGTAATGTTGCCTTGGGGAATCTGATAAGGAACTTGCGCATAGATATGGCCAATGTCAATATTATCATCATCTACAAATGTTGCATATATATTAATGTGGTTTTCTCAACGTTTAATTAATATCATGTTTCATTTCCTAACATGTACGAATATTATTTTAATAAGGAAGTTTTTATTATATTATATCTGCATATACGACTATCTGAAAACTACTTTTTAAATCAGTTGCCTATCATCACTAAACTCTTTTTAATTCGAATCGCCCTCATGGCGACGTGTCGATACCACCATATGTAATAAAGTTTGTCGGTGACTTGCGGCAGGTCGGTGGTTTTTTCCGGGTGCTTTGGTTTTCTCCATCAATAAAACTGAGCGCCACGATAAAGCTAAAATATTGTTGAAAGTGGTGTTAAACGCCATAACTCTAACCCATCCATGGATTTTGTTAAGTTCTTTATGAACTTACATTAGAAGACGGTTTTAGGATATTACCTTATCGGTAATCATTCTCTGATATTATTTTTTTGCATTATATATCCCCTGAGTAACTCTTATCAATTGATGATGCATGACTCTGATAAGGAATTTTAAACAGTGATGGTAAACAATTCCACAAATATCAACAATGACATCTGACATCAATATTATTGAACATAGAAAAGAACCAAACCATATGACATTAGAAAACCAGGGCCTGACTTGGTATATGCACACATATGTGGCGAGTGTATATGTATTATTCATGTCGTGTAAAAACAAATAGGAATTGTTCTATTCAGAACAAAAAACACACACCAAAGCACAGAGTGGTTAATTTGACATCAAATTGATATACTATGCAAAGAGGAGAATAAGATCATACATACCATTTGGAATGTTGTCTTGTGGAGACTGATAAGGATCTGTCCCATTGTCAACATTATCATCATTTACAAATGTTGCATATATATTAATGTGGTTTTCTCAACGTTTAATTAATATGAGATGCTCCATTTCGTAACATGTACGAATATTATTTTATTAAGAAGTTTTTATTACATTATATCTGCATGTACGACTGTCCAAAAACTACCTTTTGAATCAGTTGCCTATCATCACTAAGCTTGTTAATTCGAATCCGGCAAATGGCGAGGTGTACTCGATACAACTTTATGTAATAAAATGTGTCGTTGACTTGCTGCAGGAATTGCTTACCATCACTGTCTAAGTTTCCTTATCAGAGTCATGCATTATTACTTGATAAGCCTTAGCCAGGGATATATAATGCATAAAATGATATCAGAGAATGATTACCGATAAGGTAATATCCTAACACCGTCTCCTAATGTAAGTTCATTACGAACATAAAGAACAAATCCATGGATGTGTTAGGGTTATGTTGTTTAATGATATTTCAACAATATTTTAGTCCTAACCCATCCATGGATTTGTTCTGGATGTTCGTAATAAGTAGGAATTGTTCTATTCAAAACTAAAAGACACATACCAAAGCACAGAGAGGTTAATGCAATACATACTACGTTCAGTAGAGACTTAGATCATACATATCATTTGGAATATTGTCTTGGGGAGTCTGATAACGAGGTGCTAATATTCCTGGTCTACCTGTTACTAAAGGTCAGAAATAAAATATCAATATCATATGTTTCTTTGAGTGAATGGGGGCGTTATTTATATTTAGCGCTAAATGAACAAACTTTCAGCTATATCATGGCGACGACAAGTTACATTTCAATGAGATGATGCTGATGAAATCCGCTTTGAACTAAACCACAATTCACAGTTTTACATTTATATTGCTAGCTTACTGAAACAACATTCGAAGAGTATTTGTCTTCCATGGATTGAACATGTGGTTTTCTCAACGTTTAATTATTATAATATGTTTCATTTCCTAACATGGACGGATATTATTTTAATAAAAAGTTTTTATTACATTATATCTGCAAACACGATTATCTGAAAACTACTTTTTGAATCAGTTGCCTATCATCATTAATCATGGCTTATTTCGAGGTGTACTCGATACAACTGTATGTAATAAAATGTGTCGGTGACTTGCTGCATGTCTGTCGTATTCTCCGGATGTTCGGTTTCCGCCATCAATAAGACTGAACGCCATCCTAAAGCTAAACTATTGTTGAAATGGCGTTAAACAGCATAACCCATCCATGGATTTGTTCTTGATGTTCGTTATGAATTTACACTCGGAGACAGGTTTAGGATATTACCTTATCGGTAATCATTCTCTGATATCATTTTATGCATTATGTATCCCCTGGGTAAGGCTTATCAAGTATTAATGCTTGACTCTGATAAGGAAATGTAGACAGGGATGGTAAACAATTCCATAAATAGCAGCGATGACATCTCACATACAATCATTGAACATATAAAGGAACCAGAGCATATGACTTTAGAAATCCAGGTCCTGACTTGGGACAGGCAAAAATACATGTAAGCGGCGAGCGTAAATGTATTTTTCATATCGTCAAGTCCGCGTAAAAATAGCAATTGTTCTATTCAAAGCTAAAAGACACATACCAAAGCACAGAGAGATTAATTCGACATACTATTCTAAGTAGAGACTTAGACCATACCTACCATTTGGAATATTGTCTTGGGGAGACTGATAACGATGTGCTATAGCTAGTCGTATAACTGTTACTAAAAATCAGAAATAAAATATCAATATCATATGTTTCCTTGAGTGAATGAGTGCATGATTGTTGCTTAGTGCCAAATGAACAAGCTTTCAGCTATATCATGGCGGGGAAAAGTTACATTTCAATGAGATGATGAAATCCACTTTGAACTAATAGGGACCGTCGTGGTCGTGATCGCATAGTAGTTAGATTTATAACTACGTATGCAATCAGTGTCTATCAACACTTAAGTTGTGAGTTCGAACCCAATCCATGCCGAGGTGTACTCAATACAACATTATATGAAAAAGCTAATCAATGATTTGCGGCAGATGAACATATGACGTTGGAAATCCAGGTACAAACTTAAGACACATACACACATATAGCGGGCGAAAAAAGTAGTATTCTTATCGTCAAGTCCGTGTAGAAAACAAAAATTGTTCTATTCAAAGCTAAAAGACACAAACCAAAGCAGAGATATTAATTCGACATCAATAAAACTGAATGCCACGATATAACTAATATATTGTTGAAAAAGACGTCACACACTATAAGCCTAACCCGTCCATGATGTTTCCTCCATAAAATGACATTAGGAGACAGTTGTATGATAGTATGCATTCCCTGGAAAATGCTTATTGATTAATGATGCATGCCTTTGATAAAAACACAGTTTAAACAGTGATGGTAAACAATTCTACAAATATCGAAAATTACATCTCACATGAAATTTTTTAACACAGAAAAGAACCAAACCATATGACATTAGTAATTCAGGTCCTGACTTGGTACATGTACACATATGTGGCGAGGGTACATGTATTATTCATATCGTGTTAAAAAAAATAGCAATTGTTCTATTCAGAACAAAAAGATACATACCAAAGCAGTGAGAGGTTAATTCGACATAGTGGAGAATTAGATCATACATACAATTTGTAATGTTGCCTTGGGAAATCTGATAAGGAACTTGCGCATAGATATGGCCAATGTCAATATTATCATCATCTACAAATGTTGCATATATATTAATGTGGTTTTCTCAACGTTTAATTAATATCATGTTTCATTTCATAACATGTACGATTATTATTTTAATAAGGAAGTTTTTATTACATTATATCTGCATATACGACTATCTGGAAACTACTTTTTAAATCAGTTGCCTATCATCACTAAGCTTGTTAATTCGAATCGCGCTCATGGCGAGTTGTCTATTCCACCTTCTGTAATAAAGTTTGTCGGTGACTTGCGGCAGGTCGGTGGTTTTTTCCGGGTGCTTTGGTTTCCTCCATCAATAAAATTGAGCGCCACGATAAAGCTAAAATATTGTTGAAAGTGGTGTTAAACGCCATAACGCTAACCCATCCATGGATTTTGTTAAGTTCTTTATGTACTTACACTAAAGTAATAATTTTTTGATTAGAAAATGGAAAATTTTAGTTTTCTCGAAAACAATACATTTTTTAAAAACACAGTAAACGAGAGTTTTGTACAGAATTTTACTACCATTTTTAAAATATGCATTTCATCTAACCATAACCTTTAATTATTGCTGCACTCATCTGAAATTTGATATTTTCTCCGATTTTTCCACCAAAATAGAAGTGGGAGTAAACTAACTAGAGGTAGCAGCCAGGTAAATCTTACCTTGATAGAGACAGAGACACGTGTACAGGCATAGTTTGCCACTCCATTTTTAAACTTTGAAATATTTCTAAAAGTTCACATCAAATTTCTTCATAAACCTATTTTTTGACACCTTAACATATATAAACATCGCAAGAGTGTGTAAAACAAGGACTTGTCAACAGATTGTAAAAACATTGTGTTAAATCTTTTCAAGTTTTTTCAGCTTGAGACGGCCAGGGGAAGACCACTTTATTCTCCAGATAATTTCATTAAAAGAACATGCAAGGCTGCTGGCATATCTTACAGTTCTGTGTATAGAGTTGTAAGCGGTAAAAGTCCTCCTGAATCCAACAGACCGAAAGAAAGAAAGAAAGCTCTTGATGATTTTGACCGTTGCGTTATTAAACGGACCGTTCATAGCATGTACAACAGGAAAATTGCCCCAACAGTCTAAAAAATTAAGAAAGAAATTGAAGATACAATTAAAATCTCGAAATCAACGCTTACTTTAACTTTATTAGATCTTGGTTATAAGTACAAAAAATCCGGCGATAATAGGAGGCTTTTATATGATCAGAGGTCAGTAATAAATGATCGGTGTAATTACCTCCGAAAAATCAGGCAGTTTCGAGAGGATGGGTATGAAATTGTATATTTGGATGAGACCTGGGTTAATCAGAAACATGCCACTGACTACATGTGGTTACCAGTTGATGGTTCTGATGCCCCAAAGATCCGTTCAGGAAAAGGTAAAAGGTTGATAGTTTTGCACGCTGGTAATCGTGAGGAGGGTTTGATTGATAGGTGTGATTTGGTTTTTCTTTTTTCTTGCCAAAGCTAAAGATGGGGATGATCACCAAGAAATGAACGGGCCCACCTTTCTAAACTGGTTCGAAAATCAGCTTATGCCAGCATTAAAAAGCCCAAGTGTTATCGTTTTAGATAATGCCAGTTATCACAACATCAGGACTGAAGATACTGTTGTGCCAAACTTTAATCAGAGAAAATCTGTCTTACAAGATTATCTTTCAAAACACAACATTCCTTTTCAGCCCCTTGAAACTAAAAAACAACTTTATGAAAAAATAAAATTTAAGAAACCCCTTTCCGTTTTTAAAACTGATAAAATTGCCAACCTACACGGTCACGAAGTTCTGAGAACCCCTGTTCGCCATTGCGAATTGAACCCCATTTAACTTATTTGGGCACAGGTTAAAGGGTTTGTTGCAGAAAACAATACAACTTTTCGTTTGAAAGATGTGAAAGAACTTGTTTATGGGGGATTTGGCAGAATTACAAAGGAAGTTTGGGCGAAGGCAGAAGACCATGTATTAAAAATAAAAAAGGAGTATGGGAAAGAGAATTGCATTGATAGGAGTGAGATTCCTCCAATAATAATTGATTTTGATGACGACGAGTCCAGTGACGAGGAAAGATGAATCCAGTCCAACATGATTACAGATTGAACGGGTACACCGGTTGTAAATGACAGATTGTACATAACGTTTTTACCTATAAAATTTTATTCATATCCAATAATTGTGTACTCTATGTCTAACTTCAGTGAATTTATTAGCAGAAAAGACCGTTCTTTTTCGAATTATTTCCGAAAGATTGAAATAATTTGGTCAAATTAAAAATCAGTAATTAAGGCAATTTATGATTTCCCCTCTTTTTCAAAATTGTCCAGGTAAATCTCAGGTAAGCCTGTCTATAAATGTCACGTAGTCAAATGCATTAACCATGAAGGGAACAATAGCCTTCTCCGGCACTTCGACGAGAGACAATAGACCAGCCACGGGACCACCGTCGTTCCTATTGTTATATGGGATTACGTCCGCGATGAGTTGGCTGTCACATTTAACGAGCAAATTTGGCGTATTTTGAAGAACTTAGCCTGAAATAAAGACCAAAATAACGCTAAAACTTGGTAATTTTTCAGATTATCAGGGCCTTCAGAATAATTTCAATCGTAAATATTTATACAATTCCAAAATGGTAGTAAAATTGCTGACAAAACTCTCGTTGGATGCGTTAAAAAAAATCAACGTTTACGAAATATTTAGATTTTTTCGTTTTTTAATCAAAATATTATTACTTTAGAAGACGGTTTTAGGATATTACCTTATCGGTAATCATTCTCTGATATTATTTTTTGCATTATATATCCCCTGAGTAACTCTTATCAATTAATGATGGATGACTCTGATAAGGAATTTTAAACAGTGATGATAAACAATTCCACAAATATCAACAATGACATCTCACATCAATATCATTGAACATAGAAAAGAACCAAACCATATGACAATATAATTCCAGGTCCTTACTTGGGACAGACACACATATGTGGCAATCGTAAATGTATTATTCATATCGTTAAGTCCGTGCAGAAAAAATATCACTCTCTACAAATGTTGCCTATATTCTAATAGAAAGTACAAAAACAGGAATTTATGAATCACTATGATAGATGGAAATTCCTGATAAGAGGGATAGGAAAATTAGACTGTAAATACTTTCCAAAACAGTATACGTTAAATGAGAAATGCACCCTTTAAGCATACAGAGTAAATGGAAAATGAAATTGATACAGATATTGTTATTGTACATTGGAGTTTCATTTACTGTACACCTTTTTCTGTTACAAAATATACTAAATTACAGTTCAGGACTTACAATATAAACGTATACATAGAATCTTAATTACAAATTCTTTTCTATATAAACGTGGGTTAAAAAAATACTGAGCTATGCACATTCTGTACAGAAAGCAAAGAAAGCTTGGTAATATATTTGGGAATATAATCATGTTCGGAACTGTTGGCTAGCAATTGACAATATCCTGAAAATCTGCGGTGTTAGCGTACACTTTAATGCAAAGACATAATTCTTGACCTAACTGAACACAGTTCAGCTCTTTGGTACACTTAACAATGTTTTAATTATTTTGAGATATCAAATATATGTCTGCAGATGTAAATGCAGGGCCCTTATCCTAGAAGGTGGTCTTGAATTTCTGAAATGTGCTATTAATATTGAAAAGGCATCAATGATATATCTGTCACCAGTACAAAAGGAATATGTTAAAACAAAATGGTTAGGTCTGGAGGTGAATCTTATAAGTTATTTACGTTCCTATCCGTAGATATGGAGATTTTAACACACTGAAGTAGCCAAGTACAATCTGAGGCGTAGCCGAAGTGCTTACAGGCTACTGAAGGGTAATAAAATCTCCACAACTACGATAGGAACGTATATAGTGAATTTATCCCCGGTTATAGTCAAGAATAAGACATTTAGGATCCCGGCGGCCACGTAAAAGTGACATTTTCTTTGTTTTTAGAAAGAATAAGTAAAGAATGGCGAGCGTAAATATGTTATTCATATCGTCAAGTCCGTGTAAAAAATTGGAAGTATTATATTCAAAACAAAAAGACACATACTACTAAGTGCCGAATAAGATCATACATATCATAAGGAACTGCCATTCAATGATATACAAATGTTGCATATATATTAATGTGGTTTCCTCAACGTTTAATTAATATCATATGCTCCTTTTCGTATCATGGACGAATATTATTTTAATAAGAAGTTTGTATTACATTATATCTGCATATACGACTATCTAAAAACTACTTTTCGAATCAGTTGCCTATCATCACTAAACTTGTGAATTCGAATCCCGTTCCTAGCGAGGTGTCGATACAACTTTATGTAATAAAGATTTTACGGCAGGCCGGTGATTTCCTCCGGGTGCTTCGGTTTCCTCGGTCAATAAAACTGAGCGCCACGATGAAGCTAAAATATTGTTGAAAGTGGTGTTAAACGCCATAAACCTAACCCATCCATGATTTTTTTCTCTATGTCTTTATGAACTTACATTAGGAGACCGCTTTAGGATATTACCTTATCGGTAATAATTCTCTGATATTATTTTTTTTCATTATATATTCCCTGAGTAACTCATCAATTAATGATGCATGACTCTGATAAGGAAGATTAAGCAGTGATGGTAAACAATTCCACAAATATTAACAATGGCATCTCACATCAATGTCATTGAACATAGAAAAGAACCAAACCATATGCCATTACAAATCCAGGTCCTGAATTGGTACATACACACATATGTAGCAATCGTAAATATATTTTTCAGATCGTCAAGTCCGTGTAGAAAATAGGAATCGTTCTATTCAAAACAGAAAGACACATACCAAAGCACAGAGAGGTTTAATTGACATCAAATTGATATACTATGCTAAGTGCAGAATACATATCATTTGGAATGTTGTCTTCGGGAGACTCACATGGAACTGCCGTACAGTCATTCATATCATCTTCTACAAATGTTGCATATATATTAATGTGGTTTCCGCAACGTTTAATTAATATCATATGCTCCTTTCGTAACATGGACGTATATTATTTTAATAAGAAGTTTGTATTACATTATATCTGCATACAGACACGACTATCTGAAAACTACTTTTCGAATCAGTTGCCTATCATCACTAAACTTGTGAATTCGAATCCCGCTCCTAGCGAGGTGTCGATACAACTTTACGCTATAATGTTTGTCGCCGATTTGCGGCAGGTCGGTGGTTTCCTCCGGGTGCTTCGGTTTCCTCGGTCAATAAAACTGAGCGCCACGATGAAGCTAAAATATTGCTGAAAGTGGTGTTAAACGCCATAACCCTAACCCATCCATGAATTGTTTCTTTATGTCTTTATGAACTTACATTAGGAGACGGCTTTAGGATATTACCTTATCGGTTATTATTCCCTGATATTATTTTTTTCATTATATATTCCCTGAGTAACTCTTGTCAATTAATGATGCATGACTCGGATAAGGAAGTTTAAACAGTGATGGTAAACAATTCCACAAATATTAACAATGGCATCTCACATTAATGTCATTGAACAAAGAAAAGAACCAAACCATATGACATTACAAATCCAGGCCCTGAATTGGTACATGCACACATATGTAGCAATCGTAAATGTATTTTTCAGATCGTCAAGTCCGTGTAGAAAATGGGAATCGTTCTATTCAAAACAGAAACACACATACCAAAGCACAGAGAGGTTTATTTGACATCAAATTGATATACTATGCTAAGTGCAGAATACATACCATTTTCAATGTTGTCTTCGGGAGACTCACACGGAAATGCCATACAGTTGTGATATATATCATCTTCTACAAATGTTGCATATATATTAATGTGGTTTTCTCAACGTATAATTAATATTATATGCTCCACTTCGTGACATTGACGAATATCATTTTAATAAGAAGGTCTTATTACATTATATCTGAAAACTACTTTTGGAATCTGTTGTCTATCATCACTAAACTTGTGAATTCGAATCCCGCTCATGGCCAGGTGTAAGCGATGCACCTTTATGTGATAAAGGTTGTCAGTGACTTGCGTATGTTCGTGGTTTGCCATTGGTACTGCAGTTTCCTCATCAATAAAAACTGTCCGTAAGGATATAGCTTAAATACAGTTGAGAGTTACGTTAAACACCATTATACTAACCAATTTATGATTGTCTTTATGAACTTTCATTATGAGACGGTTTTAGGATATTATCTAGTCGGTGATCATTCCTATTATACTATTTTAAGTATTAATGTATTATATATTCCATGGGTAACGCTTAGCAAATAAAAATGCATGAATTAGAGAAGAAAGTTTAAACAGTGATGGTTAACGATTCCACAAATATCAACAATGACATCTCACATCAAATCATTGAACATAGAAAAGAACTAAGCCATACGACATTAGAAATCCAGGTCCTGACTTGGTATATGCACACATATGTGGCGAGTGTACATGTATTATTCTTGTCGCGTAAAAACAAATAGGAATTGTTCTATTCAGAACAAAAAACACACACCAAAGCACAGAGTGGTTAATATGACATCAAATTGGTATACTATGCTAAGTGGAGAATAAGATCATACATACCTTTTGGAATGTTCTCTTGTGGAGACTGATAAGGATCTGTCACATTGTCAACAATATCATCATTTACAAATGTTGCATATATATTAATGTGGTTTTCTCAACGTTTAATTAATATGAGATGCTCCATTTCGTAACATGGACAAATATTATTTTATTAAGAAGTTTTTATTACATTATATCTGCATGTACGACTGTCTGAAAACTACTTTTTGAATCAGTTGCCTATAATCACTAAACTTGTTAATTCGAATCCGGCAAATGGCGAGGTGTACTCGATACAACTCTATGTAATAAAATGTGTCGTTGACTTGCGGCAGGAATTGCTTACGATCACTGTCTAAGATTCCTTATCAGAGTCATGCATTATTACTTGATATGCCTTACCCAGGGGCTATATAATGCATAAAATGATATCAGAGAATTATTACCGATAAGGTAATATCCTAACCCCGTCTCCTAATGTAAGTTCATAGCGAACATAAAGAACAAATCCATGGATGTGTTAGGCTCATGTTGTTTAGCGCTATTTCAACAATATTTTAGTCCTAACCCATCCATGGATTTGTTCTTGATGTTCGTAATAAGTAGGAATTGTTCTATTCAAAACTAAAGGACACATACCAAAGCACAGAGAGGTTAATTCAATACATACTATGCTAAGTAGAGACTTAGATCATACATATCATTTGGAATATTGTCTTGGGGAGGCTGATAACGAGGTGCTAAAATTCCTGGTCTACCTGTTACTAAAGGTCTGAAATAAAATATCAATAGCATATGTTTCTTTGAGTGAATGAGGGCGTTATTTTTGCTTAGCGCTAAATGAACAAACTGTCAGCTATATCATGGCGAGGACAAGTTACATTTCAATGAGATGATGCTGATGAAATCCGCTTTGAACTAAACCACAATTCACAGTTGTACATTTGTAGTGCTAGCTTACTGAAACAACATTCGAAGAATATTTGTCTTCCATGGATTGAACATGTGGTTTTCTCAACGTTTAATTATTATAATATGTTTCATTTCCTAACATGGACGGATATTATTTTAATAAAAAATTTTATTACATTATATCTGCAAACACGATTATCTGAAAACTACTTTTTGAATCAGTTGTCTATCATCATTAATTATGGCTCATTGCGAGGTGTACTCGATACAACTTTATGTAATAAAATGTGTCGTTGACTTGCGGCATGTCTGTCGTATTCTCCGGATTTTCGGTTTCCGCCATCAATAAGACTGAACGCCATCCTAAAACTAAACTATTGTTGAAATGTCGTTATATAGCATAACCCATCCATGGATTTGTTCTCGATGTTCGTTATGAATTTACACTCGGAGACAGGTTTAGGATATTACCTTATCGGTAATCATTCTCTGATATGATTTTATGCATTATGTATCTTCTGGGTAAGGTTTATCAAGTATTAATGCTTGACTCTGATAAGGAAATTCAGACAGGGATGGTAAACAATTCCATAAAAAGCAGCGATGACATCTCACATACAATCATTGAACATAGAAAGGAACCAGAGCATATGGCTTTAGAAATCCAGGTCCTGACTTGGGACAGGCAAAAATACATGTAAGCGGCGAGCGTAAATGTATTGTTCATTGGTCAAGTCCGCGTAAAAATAGCAATTGTTCTTTTCAAAACTAAAAGACACATACCAAAGTACAGAGAGGTTAATTCGACATACTATGCCAAGTAGAGACTTATATCATACCTACCATTTGGAATATTGTCTTCGGGAGACTGATAGCGATGTGCTATAGCTAGTCGTATACCTGTTACTAAAAATCAGAAATAAAATATCAATATCATGTTTCCTTGAGTGAATGAGTGCATGATTGTTGCTTAGTGCCAAATGAACAAGCTTTCAGCTATATTATGGCGAGGAAAAGTTACATTTCAATGAGATGATCCTGATGAAATCCGCTTAGAACTAAACCACCAATCGTAGTTGTACATTTATAATGCTAACTTATTGAAACAACAGTCCATGAGTAGAAATGTCGCTCCTCTGTTATCCTTCTTCCGAGCCAAACACTCATTGCTTCTTACTAATAATGTTTCGTAATTAGCGGTGAAGCACCAATACCAATTTTTATAGGGACCATCGTGGTCGTGATCGTATAGTAGTTAGATTTATAACTACCTATGCAATCAGTGCCTATCACCACTTAAGTTGTGAGTTCGAACCCAATCCATGGCGAGGTGTACTCAATACAACATTATATGAAAAAGCTTATCAATGATTTGCGGCAGATAAACATATGACGTTGGAAATCCAGGTACAAACTTAAGACACATACACACATATAGCGGGCGAAAAAGTAGTATTCTTATCGTCAAGTCCGTGTAGAAAATAAAAATTTTTCTATTCAAAGCTAAAAGACACAAACCAAAGCAGAGATATTAATTCGCCAACAATAAAACTGAATGCCACGATATAACTAATATATTGTTGAAAAAGACGTCACACACTATTAACCTAATCTGTCCATGATGTTTCCTCCATGAAATGACATTAGGAGACAGTTGTATGATATTATACATTCCCTGGAAAATGCTTATTGAGTAATGATGCATGACTTTGATAAAAACACAGTTTAAACAGTGAAGGTAAACAATTCTACAAATATCGAAAATTACATCTCACATGATTTTTTTTAACACAGAAAAGAACCAAACCATATGACATTACTAATTCAGGTCCTGACTTGGTACATGTACACATATGTGGCGAGCGTACATGTATTATTCATATCGTGTAAAAAATAATAGCAATTGTTCTATTCAGAACAAAAAGATACATACCAAAGCAGTGAGAGGTTAATTCGACATACTATGCTAAGTGGAGAATTAGATCATACATACCATTTGTAATGTTGCCTTGGGGAATCTGATAAGGAACTTGCGCATAGATATGGCCAATATCAATATTATCATCATCTACAAATGTTGCATATATATTAATGTGGTTTTCTCAACGTTTAATTAATACCATGTTTCATTTCCTAACACATACGAATATTATTTTAATAAGGAAGTTTTTATTTCATTATATCTGCATATACGACTATCTGAAAACTACTTTTTAAATCAGTTGCCTATCATCACTAAGCTTGTTAATTCCAATCGCACTCATGGCGAGGTGTCGATACCACCTTATGTAATCAAGTTTGTCGGTGACTTGCGGCAGGTCGGTGGTTTTTTCCGGGTGTTAACTGAGCGCCACGATAAAGCTAAAAGTTTGTTGAAAGTGGTGTTAAACGCCATAACCCTAACTCATCCATGGATTTTGTTCAGTTCTTTATGAACTTACATCAGAAGACGGTTTTAGGATATTACCTTATCGGTTATCATTCTCTGATATTATGTTTTGCATTATATATCCCCTGAGTAATTCTTTATCAATTAATGATGCATGACTCTGAAAAGGAATTTTAGACAGTGATGATAAACAATTCCACAAATATCAACAATGACATTTCACATCAATATCACTGAACATAGAAAAGAACCAAGCCATATGACATTATAAATCCAAATCCTTACTTGGGACAGACACACATATGTGGTAATCGTAAATGTATTATTCATATCGCTAAGTTCGTGCAGAATAAATTATCACTATCTACAAATGTTGCCTATAACCTAATAGAAAGTACAAAAAGAGGAATTTATGAATCACTATAATATTAGATTATGCTATAGACTATTTCAGTATCCTATTGTCATTCTACATAGATGGGAATTCCTGATAAGAGGGATAGGAAAATTAGACTGTAAATAATTTCCAAAACATTACACGTTAAATGAGAAATGCACCTTTTAAGCATAGAGAGTAAATGGAAAATGAAATTGATACATATATTGTTATTGTACATTGGAGTTTCATTTACTGTACACCTTTTTCCTGTTATAAAAGATACTACATTGCATTCCAGGACTTACAATATAAACTTATATATATAATCTTAATTACAAATTCTTTTCTATATAAACGTGGGTTAAAAAAATACTGAGCTATGCACATTTTGTACAGAAAGCAAAGAAAGTTTGGTTATATATTTGGGAATATAATCATGTTCGGAACTGTTGGCTAGCAATTGACAATATCCTGAAAATCTGCGGTGTTAGCGTACACTTTAATGCAAAGACATAATTCTTGACCTAACTGAACACAGTTCAGCTCTTGGGTACACTTAACAATGTTTTAATTATTTTGAAATATCAAATATATGTCTGCAGATGTAAATGCAGGGCCCTTATCCTAGAAGGTGGTCTTGAATTTCTGAAATGTGCTATTAATATTGAAAAGGCATCAATGATTTATCTGTCCCCAGTACAAAAGGAATATGTTAAAACAAAATGGTTAGGTCTGGAGGCGATATTGAGTGGTTAATCTTATAAGTTATTTACGTTCCTATCCGTAGGTATGGAGATTTTATTACACTGAAGTAGCCAAGTACATCCTGAGGCGCAGCCGAAGTGTGTACAGGCTACTGAAGGGTAATAAAATCTCCACAACTACGCATAGGAACGTAGATAGCGAATTTATCCCCGGTTATAGTCAAGAATAAGACATTTAGGACCCCGGCGGCCACGTAAAAGTGACGTTTTCTTTGTTTTTAGAAAGAATAAGTAAACAATGGCAAGCGTAAATATATTATTCATATCGTCAAGGCCGTGTAAAAAATAGGAAGTATTATATTCAAAACAAAAAGACACATACTGCTAAGTGCCGAATAAGATCATACATATCATAAGGAACTGCCATACAATGACATACAAATGTTGCATATATATTAATGTGGTTTCCTCAACGTTTAATTAATATAATATGCTCCTTTTCGTAACATGGACGAATATTATTTTAATAAGAAGTTTGCATTACATTATATCTGCATATACGATTATCTGAAAACTACTTTTCGAATCAGTTGCCTATCATCACTAAACTTGTGAATTCGAATCCCGCTTCTAGCGAGGTGTCGATACATTTTTATGCAATAAAGTTTGTCGGTCGGTGATTTGCGGCAGGCCGGTGATTTCCTCCGGGTGCTTCGGTTTCCTCGGTCAATAAAACTGAGCACCACGATAAATCTAAAATATTGCTGAAAATGGTGTTAAACGCCATAACCCAAACCCATCGATGATTTTTTCTTTGTGTCTTTATGAACTTACATTAGGAGACGGCATTAGGATATTACCTTATCGGTAATCATTCTCTAATATTATTTTTATTAAAATTGTGAATTCGAATCCCGCTCATGGCCAGGTGTAAACGATGCACCTTTATGTGATAAAGGTTGTCAGTGACTTGCGGTATGTCGGTGGTTTGCCATTGGTACTACAGTTTCCTCATCAATAAAAACTGTCCGATAGGATATAGCTTAAATACTGTTGAGAGTGGCGTTCAACGCCATTATACTAACCAATTTATGATTGTCTTTATGAACTTTCATTAGGAGACCGTTTTTGGATATTATCTAGTCGGTGATCATTATATTATACTATTTTAAGAGCCAGTCTGTGATAGATCCATGCAAAATCGTAACAATTGTCCAAATGGGTAGTCAAAAGTTGTAAACATGTTTACATTTTCATAATCTTTGGGTATTCAGAAGTTAAGATTTCCAAGATATTAGTGATTTATTTAAAGATATGGCGCCAAAATATACTATATTTAGACACTTTTCAAAGGTCAAGAAACATAATTTACCTTTGACATAAAATGTTTTTTGTATCAAATATCGCAAGAAACTTCATTTAGGAACCCCAAAAATCCCTTGTTAAGATTTTTTAGCATTTTGGAAATTGCCAGAGAGGTTCATACTAAGGCTGTTTAAGTTACATGTAATCAATATAAGTTTTCTTTAAGATCATATTTTTAAGTTTAATTTTCCAATATATTTTCAAAGATGCATATTAGCTTTAAGATACCTGAAATTATTGAGCTTGGCAAATAATGGAGAATTAGTTAAAAATGCTGCCAAAATCTCCATAAATTGCTATAATTCAAGTAATTTTCACCCCTTGATATATAAACAGAAATGCTCAACACAGACAATAATATATATGATATTTATTTATTTTATGTTGAAAAATATTTTTGGTAAAATACAAGTTTTTTCTGCTATTATTTGCAAAATAAATAATGAATTACCCAATGGTAACCTCACTACTACTTTTTTGAATTGTCTCCCTTAGTGGAAATCTTTAATCATTGACAAGTAATTGTCGGCCTCAAGTGAAGTGATGGTAGCACAGTTTCAATTCGGTGCGATTTTTCTTATCTTTGTGGCAAATCCAACCACTACACAAATAACAAAGTAGACCAGATTGATAACTGTACAAAAGATACAACCACCCATCTCAACCGTCTGCACAGCATTGATGTATCGAGTGCAAATTTTCCAGAAGGTCTTTTGATTTTATACAGCAGCGGTATTTTTTTCTGTTGATCGTGCCGCAAAGAGTTTGTCAATCTGTCCGTGGCTCAGAGACTTTTTTGAATTTATTGGCGTGACAATTCTATTAAGTGTCAATTCAAAGAACATCCAGTTGGCAGCAAGGCAAAAGTTGATAGAGGAATTACACCAACCCTCTCCAATGAATACTGGCGTTTGACAAAGACAACTTATTCCAGTAGGATCAGGTAAAAGTCAAATTTACAAGTCTTTGTCAGTGAAGATAAATGGAATCCCTTTTCATGCTTGATTTATGACTCAGGAGTTTTGAATGTGCATACATGTATTGTAATAGTCTCTGACAGTCTGCATTTAGATTTTTGAAGTCACTGTTGTGCCACTCTGAACAGGGACTTTAAATTACACTCCCTGCTCTGACACACAATGAAAATTCTAATTATTTCAGTGTTTTCTCTAGACCAATATAGGACTGCACTTTGGAACACTATATTTCTTAGCACTGTGCTAAATGAACGTCATGTACGTGAATTTCAAATTTATGGGGAGGACACTGCATTTATTTACAACATGTACAATTGTGTGCCCTCAAAATTTCTGTCCTATTCACTGACTACATGTTTAAGATAAGGTACATGTATGAAAATTCAAATTTCATTTTGTACCAAAGGGTTATGATTGTACCAGAAATCAGCAAAGTGAAACTAAAAAAAATTGTCTGAAACTCAAACTCTACACCTATTTGTATTTATCAGATGTTTAGTAGTTTTGCCCATTGTGATAACACATTTTTAAAAGAGGTTTCCAGACATATGACATATTCCGGTCTATTTTGGCCCTTACCTGCAAAGTCCAAAAAAATTTCAAATAACATTGTTGCTCTAAAATAGTGCTTCAACTATATGTACATGCATGTATGATCAAATAAAATTAAGTATAGTATATTTTTCCCTTTCCGGTGTAAACCTCGTTCCGGTGCATACGAAACATTCGGGTTAGCACTGCAGTATACGAGCATACGTAGATTATACTTCACGCACTGAAGAACTGGAGGCGTGACTATATGCTGACAGATAACCATCGGCGAAAATGTTTGCAGTACAGGTAAAATCTAGTTTATTTCCTTTTGTTAGTGATTTCCATCAAATGCCCATCATGCACATATGCCTTATAAAACCACACCCCTCCTAAAAAGAAAATATTTATTCCAAACATCAAACGTTTGTGTTGTGTCGTCTGCCATTTACAGAGCGTCCTAAACAACAAATCATGAGTCACATTGTGTCCCACCGGTGTTTCCATACAATAATACTTTCTCATTGCACCGGAACGAGGTAAACAAACTTCAAGATGGCGCCTTCAACAACCAAACTTTGTAGATGTAACTAAAGGTTAGTATGCAAGGTTGCAGTTTCAGTTTTACATTTTTTTGGAAGTTAAATGCATGTATTTTCTCTAGATTTTTTTTATTTCTTTTGTGTACAGCAGATCGGTATCGAAATTTTACCGGAAAAACATTTTACCACCGGAACGGGGTTAAAGCAGTAAACATGTAGTTGTGTAGAAGTGACTTTTGATTTCTATTTTTTTTACAAAACAATTAGATACAGTGTACTGTACATTGTATTTACCGTTTGGAGTTATGGCCCTTTTTCGGTGCCCTATCGGCATCGCCAAAGGGGACTTTAGGTTTGCACTCCGTCTGTCCGTCAGTCCATTGTCACACACATTGTACATTTGAGACATTATATGCCGTTAAAGGTTTAATACTTACGCATTGTAAATACATGTACCGGTACAAAAATTTGAAAACAATGACTTGTGCTACATATGTATACATATATAAGGATAAAATCACACAGAAAGTGAACCTATTACAATCGAGGATGAAAATTAGTCGCCCAAGCGAGTAAAAAATCACATGGGCGACCAAAAATTGAATTGTGTTGGCCCAGGTGGCGAATGGTTTTAATCCCGAGTGTTAGTCTAATTTAAGTCATTAAACTGTTACTATGCCAAATGTTTTGTCAAAGTTTAATTTACATGCTTCCATCTGAAAAATTAAACTATTTGTATTTGTTTTTCGTAAACAAACAACATTTTGGCGCCATTTTGGAAAGGGGACGCAATGCGGTATTGTGCTATGGGAAATGTTGACCGAACTTTTTGTCTGAAGCTACTCTCAACAAAACGAACTTTTAATTAATTTGTTCTCATTTCTGTGACATAAAATCATAGTTCTTATATCAAATATGTTCATATTTGCGAAGATTTGCAATTCAAAATTCGTTGAAATGCACGGGACGCTTCCGGATATTTATCCATCCGTATTGGTATTTTATACTCGACACCGGGTTAATATTACGATCTATCGAACTGTGTATTTACAAACGTTAATGCATATCCAATTAAAAATAGACTTTGAACTACAGTAGCTTTACTCCATTGATGCAATCTGAATTGAGGTCTGGCAAATGATAATTAGAGCCTTTACTTTCTTCAGTTTTTGACTGACAGTGGCAATTTACGTTTGTGCTATATTTTCATTCCAAAGTTATGTATAGTTGGACCACTGAGCAAATTGACAGAGACACGTTCTTCTCCTAAAGATTACACAAATATGAGTTATTACAATTTGTGTGGTAATATTTATTTGAAAAGGAAAATGGGGTGGGGGTGCATATAAAAAATCACTGGTATGCAAGACTCAAATAGTCAAGGTCGACAGAAATAAAAATGTGACATTGAATAGATGTCCTCAAGGTAGATAAGAATAAAAAAGATACCCAGAACAAATCAGTTCAGACAGCTTTTTAACTATTTACTAAATTTGGGCAGGGTAACTTTCTAGTATTTTTTAAATATACGCCTGGGCCCCTAAGATTGATTCTGGGCCCCTGGATGTTAAATTTCAGGGGCCCAGCTGGCTACTAGGTTCATAATTTTAGTTTTCATCCCTGACAATAGTCAACATACACATCACTGTTGAAATCAGACATTGCACACATGTACCGGTATTTTCATTGTCAAAGTTGATTTTCATTAAATCCTAAAATTGATAGTGAAACAATTATTAGATACGTTGTCTACGTTATGTGCATACTTTAAACAGCTTTATGTACCACAATCACTCTCAGGTTTAAAGATAGAGTTTAACTTATCCTGATTAAGTCTCTTTTTTTAAATGTCCTATAACCCAATATTTTCAAAATAAATGCATGTACATGTTTGTATTTTTGCTACAGTTCTTAAAGGTTCAGATGCTCAAGACTTGGAACATGAAGAAAATCATACAACTTGCACAGCCACAGGTATTGTACCTTCATAATTGTTAGTTACAGATTGCAAGCATTATCTGAACTCCTTATCCAGCCCAATAATAATTTACCTCTGTGCATCTGTCTCTACAACTACTGTAACCTTGGAGGACATGCAATGGTAGCAATCTGATATGTATTAAATGCTCATATAAGCTATTGATGGTTGATTTTGACTGGGTTTCAATGGCTCATTTAGGATTAGAATTGCTCTATGAAAATGTATATTACAGATTCTCAGTTTTCATCTTATATCTCCAAAACTATAATAGATTACTAATGAAGTTGTAATTAAAGTTCTTTAATAATGTTCACATTGTGTCAGAAACCTATGCTGGGTGTTTAATCACAATCTAATTAAGCGATGTGTCAAGCTTGAATATAGTGTCATTACTCCCCTCTCCCCCCACTGATCAGGGTGTAACTTTTGTGGTTGTATCCATCTGTGCTCTGAAAAGCATTTCTTTGGCTTTCAGGTCTAGGCCTTAGATGTTTTGCATTAAGGTATGCCATCACAAGAAGATTATTGAGTATGTTTATTTATTTTATTCTTTCAGATAATGAAACACTTGAAGATTCACAGCAATCAACATAGACCACCAGCAATTGTTCCCAGCAATCCTATTCAGACTGGGAATTTTGTTTTATATTATCTTAACTGACTCTGGTATTATTACATTCAAACGAGCTAATTAGTTTGCAAAGAAAGTCATATTGTTTTAGATAGATACCTTAAATGGAAACTAGTCAAAATATGGTTAAATCTTAGGAATTATACCCCCACTTGTAAAGGGGGGAATACTGCAGTCACCATGTCAGTCTGTTGTCCGTTTGTCTACAAACAATTTGGGCCACACTTGTCTCAGCTACTACTGGGCAGAATAATTTCATATTTGATACACAGCTTTGACCTGATGAGTTGAAGGTTTTCTTATATTTTCATTTCTGTTGGATTTCAACTTTTGTTTGATTATCTTGTTCAAATTTGAAACGAGTGGGAGTATCCTTAGCATGACATTGCGTGCAACCTCTTTTTTCTTTATTGTAATTTTTTCAGTTACAGTGTAACCTGTCTAAACCAAACCCTTTTCGGACTGAAGGATTTGTTTGGTTTATGCAGTTGTTCGGTTTACACAGGATCAAAATGCATTGAAACTTATATGAATGGACTTCAGAAGATGTCTAGTTTATACAGGTAAAGGTAAAATTCATTTAGGACAGATACCAACTAAATCTAGTGTAGTTTAAAAATATACGAATATAAAATTATATAAAACAATGTATCAAGGTAAAAATACACTTTAAGTTGATATCCTTCCAAGGATAACCCATTAAAGCGTTTCCGCTTGTTTCCAATGGGGTCCTTTAGTGTATATCACTTGTTTAATAAAAAAAAAAAAAAAAAAAAAATGAGTTAAGAGGTCGCATGGCACAATTTTAGTTGATAATATTTAAAAAGATATGGCTGTAATTAATTTTTAGGATGTTGTTTTATTTCTGTTTTGAAAGCTTTATGGTCTTTTATTGATTTTATGTTATTTGGAAGCGAGTTCCAATCTTTAATAGCATTGAAGAAAAAAGTTGAAGAGTCCACACCTTTGATTTTTGGTTTCACTGTATGTATTTTTCATTTAGATCCTTCCAAATTTTTTTATAAAATGTCCATGATTTGTCAAATTTTTCATGCTGATGCAGATCTGTAACATGAGTATTCATTTAATTTTGCAATTGTCTTCGTTTAACATATTAGAATGTTTAATTACTGATGTTAATGGTCAACATTTCGAATACTATAAATACTAGAATATTACAATGTTTGCATTAAAGTAATCAAATTATCTGTGTATATTGTTTTTTTTACATGTAGTTGTACAATAAATGGCTATGCTTGCAGCATTTTGGAATATTTCTGTTTGTCTTTGATAAAAACAAGCAAAAATGGACTTCAAACTACATTTGATTCACATGTTCTAATTGTGGAATTGTTGGAGATTTTAATATGAAATTAGATTGATTTTATTTAGTTTTGATGTTTTAACGCCACTTTCAACAATATTCCAACTATATCATGGCGACCAGTTTTAGTGGTGTAGGAAGCCGGAGTACCCGGGGAGAACCACCGACCATGGGCAAGCAACTGGTAATCTTTATCACTTGCGGCTGCGAGTCGAGTGCACCCTTCTTTGTAATTTACAAAGGCGGGCGCGAACCCACGCTGTATTGGTGATAGGCTTGTATGAGTTGTTAGATCCAACGACCTAACTCATTGAGCCACCAGGGCCCCAATATGAAATTAAATTTGGATAAATCTGAACATTGTTGTGTAGAAAATAAAATGCATGTTGCTAATAAGTAATAGTCCATTCAAAACTGAGAAAATGTCCCTCTTTTATGTTTTATATTATGTGCAAGATTGCGTGAATCACACACTTTGTCTGCATTTTCACAACATTATTTAGAAGAAAATTCCCCTTTTTACCCCAAATTGAATGTTTTTTATTATTATATTTGGGAAAAACTGAGATACTAAATATATAATACTCATTTTACATCAATCAAGTCATTAACTGTTATTCATTTTGACTTTTGTAAACATTTGTACAGTTTTATTGAAACTTTTATAAAAATCGGAAATATACCAAAATTGCTATCATGCACTTGTTCAATTGTTATTTTTCAATATGAAGTGATCATTTGCCGAGCACCAATTTCTTGTATTTGGTAGATAAATATATAATCTTCATGTAATATGGCATATTATTGAAATCAAAACATGATCTTAAGAGATTGAGGCTTTTAAGAATCGTCAAATTTTGCTGATTCAGCACTTTTTCAAAACCATGCGATATCAAATTGCTAATAAGTCTATTGAAAAATGTTAAAACTTTAAGATTTTTCTAAATTTTTATGGTTGATTAGAATATGTGTTAATAATAAGCTCTTATTCTTCAATAACCAAACTCCTTAAAAAGGGCATAAAACAGCCTTCTGGTAGTACTCAAAATGACCATTATAAATTAATCTGCATACACAAAAAACGGCTTGATATTTTTTCAAAATATTTTGCATAAATTATAGTAACCTATAAGGTATCTTATATACGAAATATCAGACCAATTGGAATATTTTGGATTTAGACCATTTTGCATGGTTTTCTCACAGACTATTATATATTCCATGGGTAACGCTTATCAAATAAAAATGCATTTGAAATGTTGTCTTGTGAAGACTGATAAGGATCTGCCCCATTGTCAACATTATCATCATCTACAAATGTTGCATATATATTAATGTTGTTTTCTCAACGTTTAATTAATATGAGATGCTCCATTTCGTAACATGGACGAATATTATTTTATTAAGAAGTTTTTATTCCATTATATCTGCATGTACGACTATCTCGGTAATCATTCTCTGATAGCATTTTATGCATTATATATCCCCTGGGTAAGGCTTATCAAGTAATAATGCATGACTCTGATAAGGAAATTTAGACAGTGATGGTAAACAATTCCATAAATATCAGCGATGACATCTCACATCAAATCATTGAACATAGAAAAGAACCAAACCATATGACATTAGAAATCCAGGTCCTGACTTGGGGAAGGCACAAATACATGTATGTGGCGAGCGTAAATGTATTATTCATATCGTTAAGTATGCGTAAAAATAGCAATTGTTCAATTCAAAACTACGATATCAAATTGCTAATAAGTCTATTGAAAAATGTTAAAACTTTAAGATTTTTCTAAATTTTTATGGTTGATTAGAATATGTGTTAATAATAAGCTCTTATTCTTCAATAACAAAACTCCTTAAAAAGGGCATAAAACAGCCTTCTGGTAGTACTCAAAATGACCATTATAAATTAATCTGCATACACAAAAAACGGCTTGATATTTTTTCAAAATATTTTGCATAAATTATAGTAACCTATAAGGTATCTTATATACGAAATATCAGACCAATTGGAATATTTTGGATTTAGACCATTTTGCATGGTTTTCTCACAGACTATTATATATTCCATGGGTAACGCTTATCAAATAAAAATGCATTTGAAATGTTGTCTTGTGGAGACTGATAAGGATCTGCCCCATTGTCAACATTATCATCATCTACAAATGTTGCATATATATTAATGTTGTTTTCTCAACGTTTAATTAATATGAGATGCTCCATTTCGTAACATGGACGAATATTATTTTATTAAGAAGTTTTTATTCCATTATATCTGCATGTACGACTGTCTCGGTAATCATTTTCTGATATCATTTTATGCATTATATATTCCCTGGGTAAGGCTTATCAAGTAATAATGCATGACTCTGATAAGGAAATTTAGACAGTGATGGTAAACAATTCCATAAATATCAGCGATGACATCTCACATCAAATCATTGAACATAGAAAAGAACCAAACCATATGACATTAGAAATCCAGGTGCTGACATGGGGAAGGCACAAATACATGTATGTGGCGAGCGTAAGTGTATTATTCATATCGCTAAGTATGCGTAAAAATAGCAATTGCTCAATTCAAAACTACGTTATTTTTGTCCAGATCTAAATGAACATACTTTCAGCTATATCATGGCAATGACAAGTTACATTTCAATGAGATGATACTGATGAAATCCGCTTTGAACTAAACCACAAATCACAGTTGTACATTTCTAGTGCTAGCTTACTGGAACACATTCGAAGAGTATTTGTCTTCCATGAATTGAACATGTTGTTTACTCAACGTTTAATTAATATCATATGTTTCATTTCCTAACATGGACGAATATTATTTTATAAGAAGTTTTTATTACACTATATCTGCATATAAGACTATCTGAAAACTACTTTTTGAATCAGTTGCCTATCATCATTAATCTTGGCTCATTCCGAGGTGTACTCGATACAACTTGATGTAATAAAATGTGACCGTGACTTGCTGCAGGTCGGTCGTATTCTCCGGGTGCTTCGATTCCCGCAATCAATAAGAATTAAGGCCACCCTAAAGCTAAACTATTGTTGAAATGGCGATAAACACCAGAACCCTAACCCATCCATGGATTTGTTCTTGATATTCGAAACTGTCTTACACGATACAGTTCTCCATACTGATGATCTGTGCCAAATATCAAGAAGCTTGCCTGTGTGGTTCCTGAGAAAAATGTGACAGAAATGATTGTGTGACCCGACGACGACGCAAGACGACAAATAGTGATCCCTATATTTCGCCTTTGCGTATCATAGGCAACACAATAAAAAGGACAGCGTTCAGTTCAAAATTAAAGGAAGCATACAAAAGAACAAATAGTTTAATTAAACATCCACTTGGCATATGAAAAGAGCAAAGAATAGTTTGAATCCGTACATCTAAGAAGTACAGGCAACACAATGGCCAAAATAAAAAGGACAAACAACGCTCTACAAAACATTACATATGCAACACGAACCCCACTACAAAACGGAGTGAACTAAGGTGCTTCGGAAAGGTAGGCACTTCCTTCTCCGGTTGTCTTACTCTAGTTACAAACCCGGTGATAAGTCATGAATAAAGATCGGGAAATGCTTACGACAAGTGGAACATATCCGTGATCATTTGTGACACCGATGTTTCGTAACGGTTATTCAAGTCATGATCACGGTGGCGATCCCAAAACATTTGAAGTGATAACTTCAACTTAACCAATAGCAACCCCAAAACTAGCTCCTACATACCATTATTAATGCTGGAACCTTGATATGCATAAGACACTTTTACATATGTTTGACTATTGTCACGGGTGACAACTTCCGCTCCACAGCCATGTGATTCATCATCAATATGCTCATCTATAACTCGTGGTCCGCCTGTTACTAAAGGTCAGAAATAAAATATCAATAGTATATGTTTCCTTGAGTGAATGAGTATGTGATTGTTGTTTAGCGCCAAATGAACAAACTTTCAGCTATATCATGGCGAGGACAAGTTACATTCCAAAGAGATGATGAAATCCGCTTTGAACTAAACCACCAATCGTAGTTGTACATTTATAATGCTAACTTATTGAAACAACAGTCGATGAGTAGAGATGTCGCTCCTCTGTTATCCTTCTTCCGAGCCAAACACTCATTGCTTCTTACTCATAATGTTTCGTGCTTAGCGGTGAAGCACCAATACCAATTTTTATAGGGACCGTCGTGGTGGTGATCGTATAGTAGTTAGATTTATAACTACCTATGCAATCAGTGCCTATCACCACTTAAGTTGTGAGTTCGAACCCAATCCATGGCGAGGTGTACTCAATACAACATTATATGAAAAAGTTTATAAATGATTTGCGGCAGATAAACATATGACGTTGGAAATCCAGGTACAAACTTAAGATACATACACACATATAGCGGGGGAAAAAGTAGTATTCTTATCGTCAAGTCCGTGTAGAAAATAAAAATTGTTCTATTCAAAGCTAAAAGACACAAACCAAAGCAGAGATATTAATTCGCCATCAATAAAACTGAATGCCACGATATAACTAATATATTGTTAAAAAGACGTCACACACTATAAATGTAACCTGTCCATGATGTTTCCTCCATGAAATGACATTAGGAGACAATTGTATGATATTATACATTCCCTGGAAAATGTTTATTGATTAATGATGCATGCCTTTGATAAAAACACAGTTTAAACAGTGATGGTAAACAATTCTACAAATATCGAAAATTACATCTCACATGAAATTTTTTAACACAGAAAAGAACCAAACCATATGACATTAGTAATTCATGTCCTGACTTGGTGCATGTACACATATGTGGCGAGCGTACATGTATTATTCATATCGTGTAAAACAAATAGCAATTGTTCTATTCAGAACAAAAAGATACATACCAAAGCAGTGAGAGGTTAATTCGACATACTATGCTAAGTGGAGAATTAGATCATACATACCATTTGTAATGTTGCCTTGGGGAATCTGAGAAGGAACTTGCGCATAGATATGGCCAATGTCAATATTATCATCATCTACAAATGTTGCATATATATTAATGTGGTTTTCTCAACGTTTAATTAATATCATGTTTCATTTCCTAACATGTACGTATTTTATTTTAATAAGGAAGTTTTTATTACATTTTATCTGCATATACGACTATCTGAAAACTAATTTTTAAATCAGTTGCCTATCATCACTAAACTTGTTAATTCGAATCGCGCTCATGGCGAGGTGTCGATACCACCCTATGTAATAAAGTTTGTCGGTGACTTGCGGCAGGTTGGTGTTTTCTTCCAGGTGCTTTGGTTTCCTCCATCAATAAAACTGAGCGCCACGATAAAGCTAAAATATTGTTGAAAGTGGTGTTAAACGCCATAACTCTAACCCATCCATCGATTTTGTTAAGTTCTTTATGAACTTACATTAGAAGACGGTTTTAGGATATTACCTTATCGGTAATCATTCTCTGATATTATTTTTTTGCATTATATATCCCCTGAGTAACTCTTATCAATTAATGATGCATGACTCTGATAAGGAATCTTAAACAGTGATGGTAAACAATTCCACTAATATCAACAATGACATCTCACATCAATATCATTGAACATAGAAAAGAACCAAACCATATGACATTAGAAATCCAGGTCCTGAATTGGTATATGCACACATATGTGGCGAGTGTACATGCATTATTCATGTCGTGTAAAAACAAATAGGAATTGTTCTATTCAGAACAAAAACACACACCAAAGCACAGAGTGGTTAATTTGACATCAAATTGATATACTATGCTAAGTGGAGAATAAGATCATACATACCATTTGGAATGTTGTCTTGTGGAGACTGATATGGATCTGTCCCATTGTCAACATTATCATCATTTACAAATGTTGCATATATATTAATGTGGTTTTCTCAACGTTTAATTAATATGAGATGCTCCATTTCGTAACATGTACGAATATTATTTTATTTAGAAGTTTTTATTACATTATATCTGCATGTACGACTGTCCAAAAACTACCTTTTGAATCAGTTGCCTATCATCACTAAGCTTGTTAATTCGAATCCGGCAAATGGCGAGGTGTACTCGATACAACTTTATGTAATAAGATGTGTCGTTGACTTGCAGCAGGAATTGCTTACCATCACTGTCTAAGTTTCCTTATCAGAGTCATGCATTATTACTTGATAAGTCTTACCCAGAGGATATATAATGCATAAAATGATATCAGAGAATGATTACCAATAAGGTAATATGCTAAATCCGTCTCCTAATGTAAGTTCATAACGAACATAAAGAACAAATCCATGGATGTGTTAGTGTTATGTTGTTTAATGATATTTCAACATTATTTTAGTCCTAACCCATCCATGGATTTGTTCTTGATGTTCGTAATAAGTAGGAATTGTTCTATTCAAAACTAAAATACATATACCAAAGCACAGAGAGGTTAATTCAATACATACTATGCTAAGTAGAGACTTAGATCATACATATCATTTGAAATATTGTCATGGGGTGGCTGATAACGAGGTGCTAAAATTCCTAGTCTACCTGTTACAAAAGGTCAGAAATAAAATATCAAGATAATATGTTTCTTTGAGTGAATGAGGGCGTTATTTTTGCTTAGCGCTAAATGAACAAACTGTCAGCTATATCATGGCGAGGACAAGTTACATTTCAATGAGATGATGCTGATGAAATCCGCTTTGAACTAAACCACGATTCACAGTTGTACATTTATAGTGCTAGCTTACTAAAACAACATTCGAAGAGTATTTGTCTTCCATGGATTGAACATGTGGTTTTCTCAACGTTTAATTATTATAATATGTTTCATTTCCTAACATGGATGGATATTATTTTAATAAAAAGTTTTTTCTACATTATATCTGCAAACACGATTATCTGAAAACTACTTTTTGAATCAGTTGCCTATCATCATTAATCATGGCTCATTGCGAGGTGTACTCGATACAACTTTATGTAATAAAATGTGTCGGTGACTTGCGGCATGTCTGTCGTATTCTCCGTATTTTCGGTTTCCGCCATCAATAAGACTGAACGCCATCCTAAAGCTAAACTATTGTTGAAATGGCGTTCAACAGCATAACCCATCCATGGATTTGTTCTTGATGTTCGTTATGAATTTACACTAGGAGACAGATTTAGGATATTACCTTATCGGTAATCATTCTCTGATATCATTTTATGCATTATGTATCCCCTGGGTAAGGCTTATCAAGTATTAATGCATGACTATGATAAGGAAATTTAAACAGGGATGGTAAACAATTCCATAAATAGCAGTGATGACATCTCACATACAATCATTGAACATAGAAAGGAACCAGAGCATATGGCTTTAGTAATCCAGGTCCTGACTTGGGACAGGAAAAAATACATGCAAGCGGCGAGCGTAAATGTATTTTTCATATCGTCAAGTCCACGTAAAATAGCAATTGTTCTATTCAAAACTAAAAGACACATACCAATGCACAGAGAGGTTAATTCGACATACTATTCTAAGTAGAGACTAAGATCATACCTACCATTTCGAATATTGTCTTGGGGAGACTGATAAAGAGGTGCTATAGCTAGTCGTATACCTGTTACTAAAAATCAGAAATAAAACATCAATAACATATGTTTCCTTGAGTGAATGAGTGCATGATTGTTTAGTGCCAAATGAACAAGCTTTCAGCTATATCATGGCGAGGAAAAGTTACATTTCAATGAGATGAACCTGATGAAATCCGCTTTGAACTAAACCACCATTCGTAGTTGTACATGTATAATGCTAACTTATTCAAACAACAGTCCACGAGTAGAGATGTCGCTCCTCTGTTATCCTTCTTCCGAGCCAAACACTCATTGCTTCTTACTCATAATGTTTCGTGCTTAGCGGTGAAGCACCAATACCAATTTTCATAGGGACCGTCGTGGTCGTGATTGTATAGTAGCTATATTTATAACTGCATATGCAATCAGTGCCTATCACCACTTAAGTTGTGAGTTCGAACCCAATCCATGGCGAGGTATACTCAATACAACATTATATGAAAAAGCTTATCAATGATTTGCGGCAGATAAACATATGACGTTGGAAATCCAGGTACAAACTTAAGACACATACACACATATAGCGGGCGAAAAAGTAGTATTCTTATCGTCAAGTCCGTGTAGAAAATAAAAATTGTTCTATTCAAAGCTAAAAGACAAAAAACAAAGGAGAAATATTAATTCGACATCAAATTGACACACTATGCTAAGTGCAGAATAAGATCATGCATACCATTTGGGATGTTGTCTTGGGGAAACTGACAAGGAACGTTCACACTAGTATGGCTATTGTCAATATTATCATCATCTACAAATGTTGCATATATATTACTATTGTTTTTTCAACGTTTAATTAATATCATAAGCTCTAGTTCGTAACATGGACGAATATTATTTTAATAAGAAGTTTTTATTGCATTATATCTGCATGGAATCAATTGCCTATCATCACTAAAACTTGTTAATTGGAATCCGGCAAATGGTGAGGTGTACTCGACACAAAGTTATATAATCATATTTGCCGGTGACTTGCGGCAAGTCGGTGGTTTTCTCGGGATACTTTGGTTCCTCAATCAATAACACTGAATGCCACGATATAACTAATATATTGTTGAAAAAGACGTCACACACTATAAACCTAACCTGTCCATGATGTTTCCTCCATGAAATGATATTAAGAGACAGTTGTATGATATTATACATTCCCTGGAAAAGGCTTATTGATTAATGATGCATGACTTTGATAAAAACAGAGTTTAAACAGTGATGGTAAACAATTCTACAAATATCGAAAATTACATCTCACATGAAATTTTTTAACACAGAAAAGAACCAAACCATATGACACTATTAATTCAGGTCCTGACTTGGTGCATGTACACATATGCGGCGAGCGTACATGTATTATTCATATCGTGTAAAACAAATAGCAATTGTTCTATTCAGAACAAAAAGATACATACCAAAGCAGAGAGAGGTTAATTCGACATACTATGCAAAGTGGAGAATTAGATCATACATACCATTTGTAATGTTGCCTTGGGGAATCTGATAAGGAACTTGCGCATAGATATGGCCAATGTCAATATTATCATCATCTACAAATGTTGCATATATATTAATGTGGTTTTCTCAACGTTTAATTAATATCATGTTTCAATTCCGAACATGTACAAATATTATTTTAATAAGGAAGTTTTTATTACATTATATCTGCATATACGACTATCTGAAAACTACTTTTTAAATCAGTTGCCTATCATCACTAAGCTTGTTAATTCGAATCGCGCTCATGGCGAGATGTCGATACCACCTTATGTAATAAAGTTTGTCGGTGACTTGCGGCAGGTCTGTGGTTTTTTCCGGGTGCTTCGGTTTCCTCCATCAATAAAACTGAGCGCCACGATAAAGCTAAAATATTGTTGAAAGTGGTGTTAAACGCCATAACACTAACCCATCCATGGATTTTGTTAAGTTCTTTATGAACTTACATTAGAAGACGGTTTTAGGATATTACCTTATCGGTAATCATTCTCTGATATTATTTTTTTGCATTATATATCCCCTGAGTAACTCTTATCAATTAATGATGCATGACTCTGATAAGAATTTTAAACAGTGATGGTAAACAATTCCACAAATATCAACAATGACATCTCACATCAATATCATTGAACATAGAAAAGAACCAAACCATATGACATTAGAAATCCAGGTACTGACTTGGTATATGCACACATATGTGACGAGTGTACATGTATTATTCATGTCGTGTAAAAACAAATAGGAATTGTTCTATTCAGAACAAAAAACACTCACCAAAGCACAGTGGTTAATATGACATCAAATTGGTATACTATGCTAAGTGGAGAATAAGATCATACATACCATTTGGAATGTTGTCTTGCGGAGACTGATAAGGATCTGTCCCATTGTCAACATTATCATCATTTACAAATGTTGCATATATATTAATGTGGTTTTCTCAACGTTTAATTAATATGAGATGCTCCATTTCGTAACATGGACGAATATTATTTTATTAAGAAGTTTGTATTACATTATATCTGCATGTACGACTGTCCAAAAACTACCTTTTGAATCAGTTGCCTATCATCACTAAGCTTGTTAATTCGAATCCAGCAAATGGCGAGGTGTACTCGATACAACTTTATGTAATAAAATGTCTCGTTGACTTGCAGCAGGAATTGCTTACCATCACTGTCTAAGTTTCCTTATCAGAGTCATGCATTATTACTTGATAAGCCTTACCCAGGGGATATATAATGCATAAAATGATATCAGAGAATGATTACCGATAGGGTAATATCCTAACACCGTCTCCTAATGTAAGTTTATAACGAACATAAAGAACAAATCCATGGATGTGTTAGGGTTATGTTGTTTAATGATATTTCAACAATATTTTAGTCCTAACCCATCCATGGATTTGTTCTTGATGTTCGTAATAAGTAGGAATTGTTCTATTCAAAACTAAAATACACATACCAAAGCACAGAGAGGTTAATTCAATACATACTATGCTAAGCAGAGACTTAGATCATACATATCATTTGGAATATTTTCTTGTGAAGGCTGATAACGAGGTGCTAAAATTCCTGGTCTACCTGTTACTAAAGGTCAGAAATAAAATATCAATATCATATGTTTCTTTGAGTGAATGAGGGCGTTATTTTTGCTTAGCGCTAAATGAACAAACTTTCAGCTATATCATGGCGAGGACAAGTTACATTTCAATGAGATGATACTGATGAAATCCGCTTTGAACTAAACCACAATTCACAGTTGTACATTTATAGTGCTAGATTACTGAAACAACATTCGAAGAGTATTTGTCTTCCATGGATTGAACATGTTGTTTTCTCAACGTTTAATTATTATAATATGTTTCATTTCCTAACATGGACGGATATTATTTTAATAAAAAAATGTATTACATTATATCTGCAAACACGATTATCTGAAAACTACTTTTTGAATCAGTTGCCTATCATCATTAATCATGGCTCATTGCGAGGTGTACTCGATACAACTTTATGTAATAAAATGTGTCGGTGACTTGCGGCATGTCTGTCGTATTCTCCGGATGTTCGGTTTCCGCCATCAATAAGACTGAACGCCATCCTAAAGCTAAACTATTGTTGAAATGGCGTTAAACAGCATAACCCATCCATGGATTTGTTCTTGATGTTCGTTATGAATTTACACTCGGAGACAGGTTTAGGATATTACCTTATCGGCAATCATTCTCTGATATCACTTTATGCATTATATATCACCTGGGTAATGCATGACTCTGATAAGGAAATGTAAACAGTGATGGTAAGCAATTCTACAAAAATCAACGATGACATCTCACATGAAATCATTGAACATGGAAAAGAACCAAGCCATATGACATTAGAAATCCAGGTCCTGACTTGGGACAGGCACAAATACATGGATGTGGCAAGCGTAAATGTATTATTCATATCGTCAAGTCCGTGTAGAATAGTCAAAACTAAAAGACGCACACCAAAGTACAGAGAGGTTAATTTGACATCAAATTGACATGCTATGCTAATTACAAAAAGAACATTGCCAGTCTTCCATGGATTGCCGTTTATGATTCCTCAACGTTTAATTAAAATGACCCATTTTGCTTGTTTTAGTACTAAAAGGGGAATGCATGTTTAAATGATATTTGAAAGGTCTTGGTTCACATTTGCAACAAATTCTGGACATGGCAATGCATTTGCTGGGGTGACTTTTTGATGTTAATTTTCTTATATTTAATTTTGCGTAATTCGTCTTGTATTAAAATTTGTATAATATATATAATTGTAATTCAATATTTTAAACTGAACAGAATAATTAAGAAATTGTAATGTTTTAATAATCATGAATTGGTTAATCGCTACTGAATATCTTTGGTTGCCCATTAGTCGTTTTAAGACGATGAACTCTTGTTCAGGAGGTAAAATATACCCACCAACTATTGATAGACATCCGTTCACTGGCTGTAACGGCACATGCTCATCATGTTCAAGGTTTTCCAAATCTAAGGGGGTAAAAAACAAATATGTAAAAACAAATAGCAATATGTCAAATGAATATCGGACAAATAGATATATATATATATATATATGAATTAAATTAAAGAAAGGACAGGCTTGTTTACCTTTGATTGGTGCATACAAATTAAAAACGAATATGGCTTTAAACAAATGTCTTGAATTGTTTTATATATCATTTCCAAATCATACGTAATTTTTTAACATATGCCATAAATATTGAGAATGAAGAATGTATATATATAAACGTCTGGAAATTAACCAAAACAGTGTTAGAATTAGATCTTTGAGCCCACAACTTTTTGTTCTTCCCTCCACGGGATTTGCGCTCACACCATTGATACACTGCAGCACCAATCGCGTAGCCTTATGTCCACCGCCCTAGACCACTCGGCTACATCCGCTATATTAAAATATAACTTCAATAATCGAAGTGTTACCTTGTCTCGTAAGAAAAATCTAGAGATAGACATAAGACATGTGGCTAAGCGTGTGTAGATGGTACATATATACATAATATTATAATTTGACAGCAATCTAACTCAGCAATGTTTAATATATTACTCTATTTATCTCCAAAGTCTTAGAATTTTCGAAGAGTAAAATTACATATAGGCTTAATGTGTAGTACATTTTGTGAATTGTACATTTTCTTTCATGTGAAGATTGTGAGAAATGCCAATCGAAACTTGACCAATTTTAGTCATCCTGTTCATGAAGTTGGTTTTCTTGCCCCCAAGGACATTTACATTGGCTAGCTTTCCAATCATGACTTTGATCTGATATGATAAATGCTATTCCAGAAACGTGTTTCAGCTTTCAGGAGAACTCGAAGAATAATCCGGACACACATATAAAATGCCCAAGACCAGTAGTTAAAGTACTTCTGTTGTTTTACCTTGTAATTGCTGCCTTCGTCTTAAACGTCGATGACGACGGACCAACAGAATAATAGCTACTACAAATGACAAAACTATGGCAAATACCACAACTGCAATAATAACCCTGTAAAAGTGATGTTTTGACATTTAAATATTGCTGGTTGACAACATAATGAAATAGTAATAATACACAATACAGATATATCTTAAAAGTTGGCCACAAACAAATAATCATTTACAGCCTTGTAAATGAATCTAAGGTCATTGATGGATTAATGGATAACGTGGACACATCGGGTGAGTTAGACCATGTAATCACATGTCTGCTGTGGACCTTAGTTCTACAGATTTACTAAGTGTAAGTAGATATCATTATCATATTATCAAAAGGTAAATTGATTTTGCCATTGGCCAGGTGAAAACAACCATTCTATAATCTGTAACATTCGTATGCTTTAATTCATAAGATGTTTAATTTTATAATCACATATATTTTACTGAAGTGCCTGTACCGAACCTGGACATTGAACGGTGATGTGTATGCGTGTTAAGTTTATCGATTCTGCTTCTTTTTACGATGTTTCGATTTGATCGTGGAATTGTTCTGACAGAGTGGTGTTTTTCGTTTTTATTTTGATGCTATAGGATTATTGCACTAATATTGAAGAATATTGTCCCGAGCAGCATCTCATATTGCACGAGCTTGCGATTGCAATATGATATACTGCGAGTGCCAATATTCCTCAATATTAGTGCAATAACCCTTTTTATAATATAGTACCAAATATTTCAATCTGAGAATTAGGAGATAATGCCGTGAAATTTTCAAATAAAACACAGTTATCGCCATTGAAATGCAATACTGAACATATACATGTATTCTTGCATATCCCTGAGTCTAAAAATCACACAGAACATGTTGTTGACGGCTTTGGCACATAAACAACATGAACTCATATGAATATTCCCTGTTTAAAACGTAAAGATCATACGTTTTGTGGTCCCATGTATACTTCAATTTTGACTATGTCATAATATATTATATCACACGTTCGGTGTGTTAAATTCTCCCTCTTGACATCGTCCGAATTTAAATTATTTCCATTCTCTATCCATTGGCTAAATAAGAGACAAATCAGTATATATAGGATTGTTTCCTCGCAGTAACTTCGATTTTATACCCCCATTTAATTAACCGCCAAAGCGTATCCCGTGCAACTACATGTAATACCATACAAATGATACATATCAAACAGACCCATCATAAACTGACAAACGAACAGACCGCATTAAAAATGGAAAACCCCAATAGACACAAATAGAAATACATGTATTAATTGTTTGTTTTGATATTGTAAAATGTTGGATCATCATAAGCCTAACTTCGTTTCGAATATTTTGGTAAATGTACTGTCGTACATATTTTTTACATATTGACTTCAATGTATTGAAGAAAAAAACACAGAAAAAATGACAAGCAAACAATCAAGCAAACAAACAAACAAAAAATTAAACAAAACCTAAATACGAATAACCTCCTGACTAATATAAAATAAAAAAAAACATGGTTTTATTTTATGCAATTAATATTACCTTTCCAAAATAGCATCATTCCCGTTTCTGTCGATAACATCTGAAATTAAACAAAACGACAGTATATATTACAAAAAAGAATGGTACTAAAAATGAAAAGAACTTGAAGGTAAAAAGGATGACACGTGACTTCGAAATTGACAATTTTATATTGCAATGAAGAACATAATCATTCAACCACGCCCACTTATGGGAACTACTTTTGAACGTCATAAAAAATAACAGCTAAATGTGGAATATTGTAATTAATACAGTAGAAATGTAATTATAAGTATATATTTCATCTTTTGCTGTTGTAAAAGCATATAAATTAGAATAAAACTACATGTACATATGTCAAGTCGTGTTTCCTGAGCCACTTTTCATGCTCTGTTATGATTTATCTGTATGTTTGTACTGTTGTCTCTCTTCGCCGAATCATTCTTCTGGTCCATCATCTTTTGATGCCCTTTGCACCAACGGCAAATTCATATTTTCAATTTGACAACAATCAGGGCGTAAATTTTTATTGACAATAATAATCAAAATATGGAAGATGATGATTGAAAACCGTGAGAAATAATATATATATATACATGTGTGGCAGGTACTGATTATCCTTCCGGAGTACCTTAGTTCATACCCGTTTTGGTTGTTTAACCTTGTTTTGTGACTTTGCATTGTCGTCTGACCTTGAACTTCCCCGATTTACGGTTTCTGACTATCTATATTTTTTTCTTATAAAAATGATATTGGTGACAAAAAAATCCACAAAAAAATAAACAGCCAAACAAACAAAAAACAAGGAAACAAACAAAAACAAAACCGAATCATACTTCAAATTAAACAATATTATATTTTACCATTGGTTATGTTGATGTATGTTGATAAAGGTGGAGAATATGTTGACGTAGACACAATGACGTCATTTTTAACACATTTTCTGTCAGTCGTTGTATTTCCTTCCAATATGAACTCCGTAGACAAACAGCTGAAATATGAGTATATAATGTTTAATTTGCTATTTAATTGAATTTCGATCTCTGCACTTGCGAAATGAACAAGTGTGGAAATCTAATTTTAATTACATTGGTTGATTGAGTGGATTACACGATAAGCGTGGTATATGACCCATTATTTATTTATCATAATAAACGTTTGAGCAAAACCGAAGTGGTAATCCAGAAATCCAGAGACACAGGCAACATTGGAAACAGGAAACACAACAAAGAAAAAATAACAACAGAAAATTTTATGAGTAGCACAGGTCCCAACAATAAACCGAGGGTCATCCGAAGTGCCCGTGAAGGGTAAGCAGTTCCGTTATTTTTTTCACAGCAAACAACGTAAAACAAAACAAAATAGGCCAGGCAATTACTTCCTTGCATAATCGGTGATAGCAATATATAAGTGTGTTTGTCTGTCATATGTTTTGGACTAGTTGTGTTCCGTGAGTTCAGAGAAGATCAGAGGTGATTGTTCGTTTTGTTGATATTGGTGGAATTGATCACTGTTTAAACTTTCTTTTCATAATTATAGAGTCATGAGGGTTCTGTCCCCAGTCCTAAAGACTGTTTAATAAATGAACACTGGACTTCCATAATATGCTTTTCTTTTTTCCTGCAAAAGCATGATACTGGATTTGCAATGTCTTTTTTAAAACGTTCTTCATCAATTATTAATAATCTTACAGAATATTGATGCTAATCAATTTATGTGGAATATTATTTTGAAGTATAATATGATATTTTTTTTGGATTAACTTTCAATGCTTGAATTTCATGTGAATACTACAATCTAACTGGCTGATCGCCCAGGAGCAACACTGGTTATACTTGAAAACCTGGATAAGTATTGTGACGTTGGAAACATATAATCATTCGCGAACGACAAATTAAAATAGTTCCAGGAAATAATAGAATTAAAATCGAGGAACGAATACATTTTGTTGTAAAACTTTAATTATAAGGAATATGTACAATTTATGAACAGGTTATACTTACATAACCTAGTTTGAACAGCTTACACCACAAACCAGGTTATATTGTATAACCTGTTCAAAGACTGAACATATTCCTTAACAAGACAATAAAAGGGACCTACGTGATATTTGATTTCTTACGGCAACGTAGATTTCCCGGTTTTGGCTTAAAATATCCTTCTGGACATGGATCACAGAGACCTAGAAAAAACAGATGAATCCTTTTGTGAAAATAAAGTAATGTGTTGCATGCATTACTATCTATACTAGTCTTGTAAATAAATTAAAAACTACAATTTGTTTGTTTCTAATCTGGTTATATGTGCTAATGACAAATTCGTATATCTGTGGATTAGGATTAACGTGTATTTACGTCAAAATATCTTTCAAAACACACCATGTAGACAGAATAAAGATGTAGCTTGTCGTCTTATCATATGATAGTATGCCGATTGACATAGTTGGTTGGGTTCATTCATGACTTATCACTGGATGTGCAACAAGAGTAACACGACAGGTGCCACATATGCAGCAAAAACTGCTTACACTTCCGGGGCACTTGAGCTCACCCCCGGTTTTTAGTTGAGTGCGTGTTGTTCGATGTTTAGTTTTATGGGTAGTGTTTTGCAGATCGTTGTTTGTCGATTTGTCTTTGATCTCTTGTTTTGTCTGTCCTTCGAATTATGGCTTCTGATTACCCTACTGGTATCTTCATATATATGCACTTGGCTAGGTCCACATATCTTGTGCAATTATACATGATACACGGAAAATGCCAATATAGTGTGTGTAATGTCTTGTTGTGTAAATAAATTGTAATGTCTGTATTGTATATGTAAAATGGAAAATTACAACAACAAAAACCAAAACAAAAATTATACATGGTATCTATATAGAGGGATATTTCGACATACCGTGAAAATACTTTTATTCGTGGTTTCTTCAAAATGCATTGATCCATGGGTTTTTGAATTCGTGGTTTCAAACACTACAGACAACAAATATATAACTATTGTATTTAGTTGGATTTTAATTTTCATGGTTTAAGTGAACTACGAAATCCAGGAAAATTATAACCCCTATATTAATAATGATTTCTCAGTGTCTGATGACACAAAACCTAGAACAACCCTTTCAAAATTTAGACGTTAAGCCAATCACAGTAAGCATAAATACTATGTGTTTCTTTGTATGTGTTACCATTTTGGCTTAACTGGCGTCCAGCTGGAGCACACGATATCAGTTCTAAACCACATTTTCCTTCGTCAATGCGATAATAGCCTCTAGAGCCATCACATACACATTCTCCATCTGCATTCTTAACTTCCTCTGAAATTTAGATTTAAAGAAAACACAGCAATTAAATAGTTCATTTCGCATGTATTAATGGAAAAAAGAAACTGTGCATTCTAAAAAAAATATATAATTTTTTTTATGACCGGGTATTTAATTTTTTATTAGTCATGACTAGTTGAAATATTAATTTTGATGCTATCGACAAGTCGATGGAAACTTGCACGGATTTTGACACGCTCTATGAGTACACCTAGTGTATTTGGCCTTCTTTTATTCATCATTCTCGCTTAACGATTTGTGACTGTTTGAGGTTTACTAAGGTTTGTTTTTGCCCCTACCCATCAGAAGAAGTTTTGTCGGAATGACATTAATTCCATTGTTGTGCCACGTCTCGACGAAAATCAGCATCTTCGTGCTATTGGTATGCTCCAAGCTGGACTAGCACATAATGTTGTCGCTAGACATTTTGGCTGTCATTGCAAAACGATACTGTCATTATGGAGAATATTTAGATAATCTGGCAACACTAGAGACGCAGACGTTCAGGTCGTCCACGTGTAATGTCTCGTCGTCAAGATAACCACATAATGCTGGTGCATCCGCGAAATCGATTCCAGACGTCAAGTCTCACTGCAAGAAGCATCTCCGGATTCCGACCGATCAGCCATAGAACAGTCCGCAATAGACTTCGTGAGCATAACATCAGGCCAAGACGTCCCGCAATCCGTCCAATGTTGCTGCCTAGACACCGTGCAGCTACACTGGCGTGGTGTAGACGTTATTTAATATTCAGAATACAGGATTGGGCCAACATCCTGTTTACAGATGAATCCCAATTTCATGTATACAGTAGTGATGGCCGTTCTCGTGTTTACCGCCGTGTAGAAGAACGATATGCAGACGCCTGCGTCATTCAACGTCAATCGTTTGGTGGAGGAAGTGTTATGGTGTGGGAAGGAAAAACAGCACATGGCAGAACACCATTGGTTGTTGTCGCCAGAAATCTGACCGGTACATGCAATCGAGATGAAATTGTTCAGCCTTATGTCATTCCGTTCATCCAAGCTCAGTCCAACAGCGTAACATTTCAGCAGGACAACGCTCGATCACATGTTGCGTGAGTAGTGCCTGACTATCTGACACAGCAACATATTGATTTGTTACCATGGCTAGCAGTTTCACCCGATCTTTCACCCATTGAGCATGTTTGGGATGAAATGGAACGACGGTTACGCCATCTACCAAATCAGCCAGTGACGCTAGAGGAAATGGGTCCGGCATTGATTCGGATTTGGAGCAATATCCCACAAGCATATTTCAACAACTTGGTGAGATCAATGCGTCGCCGTTGCCAAGCATGTACTAATGCAAATGGTGGACACACACACTACTGTCATTGTTAATGTCTAATGAGCCTTGTTTTGCTTAAACGTTTAAAATGAATTCAAGTGACGTTAAATGTTATTGGTCTGATGGTTTGGTGAAAAATGCATTATTCGACAATATACTGTACACAATTAATAAATTTCATTTTGATATTGATCTTTAATTGATTTTTTAGTAATGCACAATATCTTTTTTCCACTAGTATATGTATGTATGGTGACATTAAGATGTATTATGTAAATTAAACTTGCATATTTTGTGTCATTTAATCAAATATATAGAAATTATTAATTTTAAGCATAATACAAATATTAAAATTAAACGTAGAAATCTAATTTAGTGCACCCCTCCTCTCATGCTATCTGAAGTTTTTGTTTTCAAGCATACCGTAAACACAACTTATTCCATTTATCAAGAAGGGAGGTTTGGGATCCCATTATCCGATTGACACAGCCACATATGTTTGTGCCTGTCCAAATGCAGGAGCTGGATTCCAGTTTTCAAGAGGGGTAGGCTAGTAACACCAATATCTGGTTTAATATCGCCAAATTTATGTGCTTATTGCAATACCTGGATTTTAGATGTCATATGTTGTGGTCTTGTTGGTGTTCACTGAGTTAAGATGAGAGGTGACTGTTGGTTTTGTTGATATTGGTGGAATTGTTGCATTCACTATGTCTTTTCATAACACGGTGTTATTATACAGATTCTTACCATTTAAACAGTAATAAAGTTATTTGATAGTTGCCTTTGTTGTTGTGTTATTAGACATCAATTGATCCTCTGTTGAAATATATGATCACCTATGATGAGATGCGCACGGATAATCCATATCACATGCTGTATAAGTCTTCGACTAGTATCAGCCCTCAGTTTGATTTTGGTTCATCAAATAAGTGGCACAAATATGTTTTTGTATAAATTTCTATTTATTATATAGAAATATACACTATATTCCGCATTATTTATTGCTCATAAATACCTTTGTTCAAGATACGAAAAAAACACTAATAAGAGTGAATACCTACCAGAAAAACACTTTATTTCAGCACACACATTTGGGTCTGGAAAATTGGACGTCTCATATTGACCAATCAAATAAAATCCTTCACTACAGGGAGTACATGTATCTTTTGTGTTGTTCACTATACATGCAGCAAATCCTGTATCTATAAAATATCATTGATTGATTTGTTGATGGTTAACGCCAGCTTTAATAAGATAGTTTAACACCATTTTCAAAAATATTTCAGCTATATCGTGGCGGTCATGCAGTTTTACTGTTGCTGGAAACCGGAGTACACGTAGAAAACAACCGAGCTGTCACAAGTCACTGAAAAACTTTATCACATAATGTTGTATCGAGTACACCTCGCCATGAACGGGGTTCGAACTCACAACTTTAGTGCGCCAATAAGATGCCAACCATGTGGTGTCATTAAATTACATGTTAATATTAATGGCATTTTCATGTGACAAGAATTTATAATGCTGTATATTGAATTCTACTATTGCTGACGTATATATAATGGCTAGTATTTATTATTTGGAGAGGACCCTTGTATGTTGATATAGCTTGTGTCCAATCTAATTGTTATAATATGTAGCAATAATAAAATCGTAGAAATCAGATTTAGTGCGCACGACGCGTTTCTGGCATAACCCTCATCAGGTATGCTCAAAGTCGAGAGGTTGGAAAGCCAAATAATTTTAAAAGTTATGGGAGCAAGTAAACCAAAGAACCTAAACAGGATCGCCAAATCAGCTAAGGTCACCTATTCATGAGGGTAAGAACATTGAACCTAATAAACCATACCAGTTCCGAAGCACTGACTACTGGACAGATGATACTCTCGGGAACTAATAGTCCACCAGCAAAGGTATCGACCCAATGATAGTAATAATCAAAGCGCGAAAGCACTGATATACGGTTTTACCTTGAAACTTTATATTAGCTGTGATTTCAAGAATGGATGATTTCCAAATAATCAGACATTCCATACTAACATATATCACCAACTTTAATGCTGCAGAGAAGTGATAGTGTAGCTCTTTGTGCATCTCAGACATGCTTGGGATTTTTATTTTGCAGTGTTAAGTATATATGAGGAACATAGCATGTCCGACATACTTCGTGATGAATCATTTGACCAATAATTGATAACCAGTCTGTGTATTCAGGGTGTCAACTTAACTATGTCAATGAGGTCAAGGTTATATGTTATATTATGACTGGCATGTACTATACTAAATCAACCATCATAGCAAATATCTCAAACTTCTCAATAAAATGTTCACTTAAATGTAGAATGGGTTAAGAGTCAGGTTACAGAGATCTTACTGACAAGATGAACAACTAAATGTCATTAACTTGGAATAAGCCATAACTCTGGTAAGTATGACATCACAGTATTTGACATCTTTTATTATGGCTATATCCAACATGTCCAAGTGCTTATGTGTTCACTATTGACCAATCAAATTAAAACTGCTCCTATATGTCACTGCATGCAGCTCCATTCTATTTTCTGTTTTTATTACCTTTTCTGACTTTATTATTTAATGCTTTCCAAATCAAGGTAGCTATAATTTAATTGGTCAATGTCATATGTGACTAGAACTTGAAAAGATGCTTTAATGTGTAATTGGTCTTCTTTTTTACAAGGAAACATATGTCTTACTTGTATAGATTTTGACTCCTGATGTTGATATGAAGCCCAATGCAATACTAGTACTGTGGCTACGCCACAAAAGAATACTTCTGTGGCCCAATTTGACAACATAATGCAGCAAAGTCTGATTATCCCTCCTTCATGCAATACCATAATTATGCACAGGTTGATTGGATTTACTTCCTTTGGTTAAAGTTTCATTGACATCTTACAAACCAGACGAGTAGATTTTCTTACAATGTCATCTACATAGGTCAACATGAAAGTATCCTTAAGTCCAATTAGCTCCCCCTTGATTATGCAGGTCCGCAATTATTTTTTTTCATGCACATTTTCATATGGTGTACTAGCTTTGGTTAACTTGCAGGTTATGGGTGGTTTTTTTTCGTTCAGAAATTTTTTTTTCGGACAAGACGAGAGTTAGAACTTAGAAAAACAAAATTGTTGCCCCCCCCCCTTTCAAGTTAAATGGTCGTACGATCCCTAAGAGGTGATTTGTTTTTGAGGTCACCGACACAGAACAACAAAATAACATCAATAAGTCCAATTATCGTCCCTTAATTATACTAGATCTTACTTATATTTCATCATGCCCTTTTCATATGGTGTTCTACCTTTGATTAATGTTTGTCAACAAACCCACGCAAAAATAATAGATTACTACGCCAGTAACGGTTCGCATCTTAGTAAAGGCTTAAAGGGCGTCCTACGTCAATGCCACGTTTTTCATTATTTCTGTTATGCTGATTCTGTTCTCAAAATTAAACTAATTAGAACCGATTCCATAAATTTTCGCACGATCATTGTGAACTATTTCGTTTACTGTCGTACTTCGGTCGTATATGGCGGGAAATAATTAATGAGCTTATAAGGGGAATCCCATTA
>MJUT01012362.1:633857-644447 GCA_002080005.1 Gigantidas platifrons | reverse complement strand
ACATAGGACATCAGGCAAAACCGTTAGAAGATACCAAAGGTGTAATAAGTAGCCGTAAGTCGTAGAAAGACGGACAATACAATGATCAAACGAAATAAAAAAACGAAAGGTCAAATAATGGTCTACAAAACATTACACAAAAAACTAAAGATCGAACAACATGCTCCCAATAAAAACCGGGGGTGAACTCAGGTAGCCTGGAAGGGTTAGCAGTTCCTCCTCCACTATACCTAGTGGCACCCGTCGTATTATTCCACAAAACCAGAAATGCCACGAGATCATGTTAATTATACATCGATTATGTAAGGTAAATTTATAATTTATCCAGCTTTCATACACTACATAATATTTCATCTTCAATGTAACCGTCAAAAGTCCATTGCAGCAGCAGCGTGAATTAGTAAAAAGGATATGGATGCGAATGAACGTGATGTTCATCCAAAATCTACACTTGTGCACAAGCTGATATAAAATACAGTGCCCCCATTGCAGCATCATATCCCATATACTAAGCATCGTTTCCCATAATGAACATCACCCATCCCCCATAGATTAGTGTGAAGCGACTCCCATCTCCCCTCTTTACCCCTTCGTCAAACACTACATCTGGCAACATAAAAACCACCACGGAATATGACGTTGGCAATCCAGGTCCATGCTTGGGAAAAGCACAAATATGTGGCAGCGTTAAACCGGGTAATGGGATCCCAATCCTCCCCTCTTTATAACTGGAGCTACAACGGCAATACACATATAAACAAATGATAAAACAAATCGCACATGACACCATAACATGGACAGTACAATGGTAGGATCGGTGGATACCCATAGTTATTGACTACTGGCTATGAAGGTAGACTATGTTGGTTAAAGGCCATTACTCTTCAGACAAAAAATCATCAATGCTAGTCATAACAAAAACCGTAGTACTAGTGACCAATGTATTGTCAAACACAATATATAGATCATTACATACATAATTACATTGTTGGCATCATATTGTCTTTATAGTTTCAATAAGTAACACACGAATACATTATACATTAAGGACTGATCGCATTTTTTGTTCAGGTTACGCAAGGGTGTGTACAACCTGATTGAGGTTATTTCGAATGAACCGAATAAATAATTTCAATCAATCCTTATCAATTAATTCAAACTTTTTTAGCTATGATATTGAAAAAAATATTTTTCAAAATAAGGCAAATACTCGGAAATAAATTTAAATAACCCCAAAGGTGCCTCATTTAAAGAAAATCACTCGATGACAACGGCATGCGGCGCCATGAGAACGACGTTTATATTTATATTCAGTACATACACAAATAACATCAACTTTTTAAGCCAATCAAAACACGTATATAATGACATGTGACTTTGAAATTAATTTATTATATATGATACCACATACAACATAATGTATATGAACTCGACTCCCCGTAATTGCTTCAAAATTTTGTGTTGTATTATTTCCTTATAATTGCACTTTTTGTTTTACCAAATAATAAAATCATGGGAGAGTATAGATGATATTCTGAGGCTAGGAATGCATATGTTTACGGCAGTACAACTGTTGACTGTTTGTTGTAAGTCTAGTGATGGATTATTGCACTACAAGTACGAAGAAATACGATGGTGCCATAGCTAGAGGCTATGATGTAAAGCTGATAATGCAATAGTTGATATCTTGCGAGTAAATATACAGAGATATAGCTACGACAATTAGAAAGATTAGGGTTTATGATATAAGTAAGGGGCTTTGATAATACATTGGTCGAACCAATTCCTAGCCCAAGCGAGCGCAACCCTTGAAATGAAAACAGGCAACATGGTTTAGTGACAATATCTCCGAAAAAGTAGCATGTTGTTGTGCTGGACTAGACAAAAACAAATCCCTAAGCATGATTTTAAGCAATATGTAGAATATTAGGCTTATTATGCAACCATACCATCGACAGCGTTTCATATTTCAGTTTCATAAAGAACAGTTTCTTGCTACAAGTGGTCATTGGTGGTGTAATATACGGCAAAACTAGTATATCTTTTTCGTAGTGTGGGAAGCTTAACTTCTGTCCATAGGCCCATAAAACAGGACAATAAAACAAACAATCCGACGGTAAAATCCTAGAAATATGAATCAAACAGGGGTAATCATACTGTTATATACTAGTACCACGAAGAATATTCTGGAAAATTTTATTTTTGTCTTCATGCAGCCAAATTCGGCATTAAGCCATGATGGCATTATAGAGATTCTCTAATTGTTTATAAAACAGTAAGAAGCCGCATGTCTTAGAGATTGGTACATTGAATGTACTTCTTCTTCTAGATTATGTTATATTAGACTATATCGTATTAGTTAAGATAGAATGCTACAGATCTTGAGTGCAATGGTATAGGAGAACAATAAAATGGCCATTAGCGTTCATTGGAAATTGCTAAAAAAAATCTTCAGTGCAATAAAAGCAACAAAAATAAAATAGTCTATCAAGTGTGTATTATATTAGCTTATTATATTTTTTTGCATTCTTCTTGTCGTTTGACAAAACGTTACACAGAAATCTAAAGATCGAACACCACGAACCCCCTAAAATAGGGGGTGAACTTTGGTGCTCCGGACGAATAAACAGTTCTTGCTTCATTTATGGCACCCGTGGTGTAACTCTTGTTACAAACCCGGATAACAGTCATAAATTACATTTAGATTGCTATTTCAAAGTTGTTTTGTTTTTCTTTTAAACATGAGAAACGTGTTGTCAGTATTCATTGCATCGGCATGTATTTGAAGAAACCCAATTACAATGAAATAGTTGCCATGGTAACCAGTTACATCATTTGCATAAGAGGGGTGATACTAAGTCGTGATGAAAACAGAGTTGCAAACACTACACGCGCACTACGATATACTGCATGTAAATGATTAATAATTTCAATTATTTAGATGTCACTACATTTCTAATAGACTTTAAAAACATTTCAAATTATTAATTATAATATTTGACAAATCCCTACAGAAGTGTTTTATTTTAAATTGAACCTGGAATGTTGCTGGATTTTAAAATATGTTTATTTCTCTCAATATATATACGACCGGGACTTTGGTTGTGACCGTGTGCTAATTGGATTTACAACTACATATGCAATCAGTGCATATCACCACTAAAGGTGTGAGTTGGAATCCCGCTCAGTCGAGGTGTACTCGATACAACATTATGTGATAAAGTTTGTCAATGACTTGTGGCATATCGGTGGTTTTCTCTGGGTACTACGATTTCCTCCACCAATAACACTGATCACCACGATATAGCTGAAATATTGTTGAAAGTGGCGTTCAACACCATAACCCCTACCTTACATACAACATTTATAATTTAAAATGGCGAGGTATTATATTTGGTACCGTATCCCTGTATTGACAATATTTAACATCACCAAACAGCCCTCGTAGCTTATCCATGTACATTTATCAAATACAATTTAATTATTGCATACATCCCTATAAGGCCTGATATGGTATTTCAAAATAAGCAAATATCATTTAGGAAGAAAAAAAACTTGTTTTAATCTTATACAGCAGGACACTGCTCCCTGTCCACGTATAATCAAAGATAATTCCGGAAAAATATAATCTTAATTCACAATCTTTCGAATTTGAGAGTACTTCATGAGGGTTATTCCATAAACGTGTCTTCCGGACTAAATTTGATATCTACATTTTTATCACAAGGCACTGTGCCGTATCTCATATGTGTGTAATCATATATATATAAAGATTAGCATCTCATGTAATGATGTATAATCAATCATAATTGGGAAGGACAATCTTATTTCAACCTTCAATAACTCGTCAGCTATGGTACCGTATGCTTGCGCACCAATAATATCCATATATATATAGGGCCCGGGTGGTTCAATGAGTTAGGTTGTTGGATTAACTATATATCACCAATACGCGTGGGTTCGAGCCCGGCTTTGTAAATTACACAAAAGGGTGCTTTCGACTCGCAGCCGCAGGAGATAAAGTTTACCAGTTACTTGCCCATGGTCGGTGGTTCTCTACTGGTACTACGGCTTCTTCCACCACTAAAACTGGTCGCCATGATATAGCTGAAATATTGCTGAAAGTGACGCTATACACCGACACCGACACTTAACCGACAAGCTTCATCAGCGTCTGTACTCTGATCTGAAAGATGATTGGAGGATCAGATTGTCACGATCAGTTATCGTGACGTAAAATCATAATCTTGAATACCTTTCAACCAGAAGTTTCCATCCTAAGCACTGTTTTATGAGTATCCCATTCAGTCAAGCCATTAGGGTAAAACGAATATACTCCACCGTTGAAACCACTAAGCAAAGACTAGGAGATTTACGCCATCATTTGAAGAGACGGGGATATAATGACATAGTAATAGAGAGTGGGTTTTCAAAGGCCAGTGAAATTAACAGAAACTACCTCCTGGAGTACAAAAAAAGATCAACAAACGGGTTCCCCTTGTTCTCACTTACCATCCGTCTTTGGAGAAAATTTCAGGCATTGTCCGTCATCATTGGAAAGAAATTGAAAAAAGTGAAACGCTGGCCAAGTTGTTCCCTGAACCACTCGTTATAGCGTTCCGGCGACCTAAAAGCATTAAGGATACACTGGTCAGAGCTGCGGTATCTAGACCTTCATCGACGGTCGGCCAGTGTAAACCATGTGGTGACAAGCGTTGCAAGTGCTGTCTCCAATTGCAACACGCACAAGTGTTCCATAGCAAGACGACAGGAAAATACCTCCGTGACTGTCACGTCTGCGGGTTGCAATGCGTAGGAGAAAGTGTCCAACCATTCAACAAAAGAATGAATGCCCACATAAGTGACCTTACGAAAAAGACGCTCTTGCCCGTGAGTCAACACGTTGTGTCGCCGTGGCCTCATTGAATGACTTTGGTAGATCCAAAATTTATATCATTGACCACAATCCAGTTGGAAAGATAATATTAGACAAAAAAGAGAGTTGGATCCGCGAGTTACGAACATTACATTCGGAGGGCATAAACAAAAAGGCCTAACTCTTTTGTTTTTATTGACTTTTTAACCAGTGCCTGGTCCTTAGCTAGTTGGTAAATTGCATCATTTTGTCATTGTTTTCATATTGTTTACAAATTACTGTATCCTGGTGTTGCCGGTTCTCGATAGCGGAAAAAAAAAACATTTCTCCCGTGTGTCCCTTAGAAACAATAAATTTTTACAAAATTGTTTTCGCTTGTTTGTCAAAACTAGTTCTTTATTTCTAGCAACCTAAACGTTCTACTCCTAGAAGTGACGGAGAAAACATAATTTTTGTGTATGACCTTATTTCTGACACTTTGTGTATTACGACACCAGGATTCCATTGTACAACTTGTCGTTAACACTAACACTGTGTTAAATTTACTTAATCATATGATTAAATCTAATCACATAATTAGTTTGTTGTTGAACATGTGATTAAAGTTAATCATATGATTAAACTGTAGTTAAACTAAAACACTTCCTATACCTGTATTAAATCTTAATCACTTGATTAAATTCATATATGGCGGATGCTGCTTTTTGAAATATATGGATGGCGCCTAGGAAACAGCGTTTTTTCGGATGACAAAACCCACTTTTGATGCATTATCCTGATGAACAGTTAAAACAAAGATATATTTTAATGTTAATAATAAAAAATAATTCCAAACCATCTAAAAATCCATTCATAATTCAGAGACCATGATCTTTTGAGTATAATCAGAGAAATATGTGTTTGGTAGACATGTGTTAAAACGGTAAAATGTTAAGTAAGAGAAACTAGCGGCTCAAAGGGACATATATCGCTTTAAAATACTTGGTTTTAATATTACAATATTATGTTAAACCATTTCCAAATAATGCTATATTTCTCATAGGGTCCCATGCAAAAGTATGATCCTTGATGGTGGTCATGTTGAAAATCCGATCAGCATCAAGCTCACATAACGGAAAGTCAGTCATCCAATGATTATTTCCTGCAATTTGGTTCACCCAATGATTGGCATTGCCTTATTTTTTTTTATAATGTTTTATTGGTAATATTTATAACTTGTATATATACAATATCATTGACAATTGGTAATATTATATGGTGCATATAAAGGTATTCTCAGTAAATCAATATGTTAACTAAATAGAATAATATATACTAATCAGCATATAAATGAAAGAAAGGAAAAGCGTTGGTGTGTGTGGATTGGGATGTAATGGTAAATTGAAAATAGAATATGAACTGAAAATTGTACAATAGATTGTTTTTGCTAGTGTGTGTATACATATACAACAAGAAAAATCAGATAAGTATTGGGAGCCAGGGGTTCCAGCAGGTGTCTGCTATTTGGAGTGGTTTATTCTTATAAAATAAATGTTTTTCAAAATCAAGATTTTCTTTCAGGTAGTTTCTTAAAGCCAATTCATTTAGTTGTTGCCCACTCATTTTTGTTTTATATATATAAAATTTGGTTTGTAACATAATTAAATTTCTAACATAGTTTCTTGAAATTTTATTTAACAACCCAAAATTGACTAAATTAATAATAAGTGGCAATTCTATTTCTGTTTTTATGTAATCCACTGGTTAAGGTTCTCCCACAGATCAAATACTTTTGTACAAGACCAGAATATATGTTCAATTGTTTCTACTGATTCTTTACAAAATTCACATTTGTTACTTGGTATTAGATTTATTTTATTTTATTTAAAAACTCATTAGTTCCTAAAATCCTATGAGTAATTCTATATTGCAGCCACTGCAGTTTTGAGTTCATAGTAGTTATGAAAGGCAATCTGTAGAAATTTTTCCATTCAAAATTATTATTATTCACAATAGGAGACCATTTCTCTTCTGAAATTGGTCTAGAATTTTCTTCCTTAATAATTGTGTACATGTTCTTTGAACCCTTTTGTGATCTAAGAAATATTCCAATACAATGGGGCAGGACTGGCCCTTTAGTTTTTGAAAGATATTCGAAATTAAAATGCATCGATTTAACATAATTTTTAACTGATACAACTAAACCATTATAAGTTAGAAAATTTGTTTTTATATCATAAATGTTTTGGAATTCCTCCAAATTAAGAAATCGGCCTTCTTCATTCGGTAAATCGTTTATATGCCACACCCCCCTTTCTGTCCATGGTTTGTAAAAGACAGTATGATTTCCAATTGTAATGTTTTTGCTATGCCAAAGATTACAGCTAACTAAATCGTTATTATCAATAGTTTCTTGGTTCGTTTGTAATTCAATCCAGGCTTCAAACACTTCTTTCCAAAAACAGTTTTTTATTCCCAATTTTGGACCAGTATAAACAAGTTCATTTAAATTAAGTTTTTCGGAGTAAGTAGTTTAGAGTATTTCGAATTTCCTTTAATTATTCTTCTCATCCATGTTAGTTTAAGACCTTGTATATATTTATAAATATCCAACTTCTTAAGTCCGCCATTTTCATATGTCTGGCATAACACTTCTCTTTTAACTTTATCTGGTTTATTATCGCAAATAAACTGAAAGAGTTGACTTACAAATTGATTTAGTATATGCATGCTTGGCATTGGCAAAGTAAGGAATAATTGATTAAGTTTATATATAATTAATGTTTTAATAACTGTAATTTTTCCAATAGGGGATAAGATTTGATTTGACCATGCATTGATAATATTTTCAATTTCTTTAAATTTTGATTTGTAATTTAGTTTTTCCATCTCCTTTAAGTCCACAGAGAACTTAATTCCTAGAAGATTAAATCTGCTGGAACCCCATTCCAAGCTCCACTTCCCACAAATAGCATCCTGATTATGTTTTTTCTTACCAATCCACCCACACTCGTCTTATCCAAATTCATATTAGGGCCAGACATTCCTGCATATTTCTGTAGTATGCGAAGAGATGCATCTAACGATTTTGGTGAACCATCTAGGATTAAGGTGGTATCATCAGCATATTGTGAAATTAAGAATTCAGTATCATCTATGGCTATACCTTTTACCTTTTCTTCTTTTTTAATTAGAATACTTAAGATTTCTGCATAGAGTAAAAAAATATAGGATGATAAAGGGTCAACTTGTCTACAGCCTCTCTGCACATCAAAAAATTCTGAAAGATAATTTTTTTGTGTTACTGAAGATTGTATATTTGTGTAAAAGGTTGTAATCCAGTCTTTCATTGACTTTCCAAAATTGAAAAAATCTAATACTTGTTCAATAAAAGACCATGAAATAGAATCAAATGCTTTTCAAAATCTATGAAGAGGAGAATACCAGGAATATCATTTGTTTCTGTATAGTGCATCAAGTCATATATTAGTCTGGTATTTTCACCAATAAATCTACCTGGTATAAAACCAGTTTGGTCCTTATCTATTAATGTTGGCAACACAGATTTCAGTCGTTCAGAAATACAACTAGAAGCCAGTTTGTAAATAATATTTAAAAGAGTTATTGGTCTCCAATTTTTCATGTACTGTCTGGGTTTATCATCTTTCGGGATACAAGTGATAATACTTTTTCTTTGTGTAACATATATTTCCCCCCTTGTGTAACCAAAGTTTAAAGATCTACAAATAAGCTTACCAATATCAATCCAGAAAATTTTTATGAATTCATTAGTAAATCCATCTGACCCAGGTTTTTCCAATTTTTCAACCTTTTGGCTGCATTAGTTCTGAGTAACTTATTTCCCCTCTAGAAAAAGCTTTACTTCATATGACAATTTAGGAATATCACAATAAGGTATCTCTTTATTCAAATCAAATTTTTCAGTAATTTCTTTCTTCGCGTATACCATATCGAACTATTAGCGACATCACGTGACTTTTGTGACGTGACTTCCGGTCAACTACACACTAAAATTTTAACATTGAGAGCTACGGGAAGCGCTAGAAAATTGACAATTTCTTGTAAAATACACAATTTAAGATTACTTTGCATCTTTCTCGATAATCAGTAATAGTTACCTGATCGATAAATAATAATATTTTCAGTTTAAATCGATGGGAAATTACGTCCCTGGACTTTCGTAAAATCAATACTTTTTTCCTCGATTTTACCGTTATTTGTATGTAAAATGCCTCGACCCCTAGGTACTTTAATGGAAAATTCCACGATTCCTGGTAAATAATTGATAGTTTTGCATCTTCCTGCAAGTAGTTGACATGTGGAAATGTGGAATTGTTACGTTTATATCAGTTTAATTTTACATCCTGTCTCGTCCCTAGACGTTTGAAGTTCATCAATTTTTTGGCAACAACGTACAAACTTAACAAAGAATGCACGGTGATTGAACTTTAAATCGCTATTAAAAAAATCTGCTCAATATTTAAAAATTATGCTGATTTCCACATAATCTTGAAATGTTTATCGATACGAAAATGTTATTTGTATCAGTTTAATTTAACGAGAAAATACTTCCAAATTATTTTTTTAAAGTGCATAAAAACCTCGATAAATCATGTACAATCCCTATTAATTTACGGTAATTTGTAAATTCAGTCGTTCGAAATGTGTCAAATTTGACCAATAAAATTAATATGACAAACAATATGCTGATATCCTGTAGAAGCTGAATAATGATTCTTTCCGAAAATCGAGTTCCTAACAGTTTAATTTGTGTTCTTATTACTTCCAATTTTATTTGAAAATGACAAAAAAATTTAAGATCGAACAAGAAAAATCCTACATGGCGGAGCTCACCGGAATAGTGTTCATGTTTAATAGTACACGGATTTGACAGATTATATCATCTATTTCACTCATTTATTCATGATTCTTTTAAAATATTTCATGTCAAGAGTGTGCATTTTCCTCTTTAGCCAATTTGTGGACACGCCGATAATATAACGTTTGTTTGTAATTTTTAACACTTGGCTTGATACTATCCTTGAAATTTGTCTGGATTACAGATATTTTTTTCTTGCAATTATGTAAATTGTTTCGAGAAGTCAAGGTCTGCACAGGGGAGTACAATACATTCTAATTAATTATACACAAAGCCATAAAAATGGCAGAACCCCCGGTGCGTTTATTTCCTGTATTATTGTACAGGTAAATAATTTCACACACTTTATTTTTAAATAATATAATTCGACCAGTAAAAATGACAACACACATATAGCATTATCAGTATTTGCAAAAATTAGTTAAGCTGAAAAATCTTAGTTTAGTATATGAATGATACAAAGCATATTGCAGAGGCGTAGCTGCATATACGTTGTCACGCCATGGCGTGCACATCGTCAGGTTATAAAAAATTAGGATATTGAATTTATAATAATAATACTTTTTTGTATTCTGATTGAAATTCCTTCAGTGTTATATTTCACGTACATGGTTTTTAATTACAACACAGGTAATCATTTGGTCCTGGTTGCGGTCCGTCTTCCGTAATTGAAATCGTCAAAAAAGTTAAATACAACCGAATTGATATCAAAATGTGACTTGTTTCAACTTTATTTATAATAAACATTGGCATTCTTTCAACTTCTAAATTACGTTCATGATCTTTAATTACAACACTATTTCATGCAGGTGTTCATTATTTCCTGTTCTAACTA
>MJUT01012362.1:615726-627163 GCA_002080005.1 Gigantidas platifrons | reverse complement strand
AGAATTGTGTACATCATTTTGCGTTTTTTCTTTAGAAATTTGGTTGCTAGTGATATTTGTACATTTTATGTGGGTTTTCTGGTCGCAAATAGAGCAGTTGATAGATTTACTACTTTTTATGACACCCTTTGAACATTTACTACATGGATATTTTGGATTCCGTTTAGATGGATTTGGCCCTGGATGTGGATGGATATCACCACTTTGTAAGAGAAAGAATAGAAAAAGAGACCCGGTAGAGGTTTTGGAAAAAGTGTGCTGACCAGAGTTGACAAAAATATTTTTCATTCGTGCATGACGAGTTCCATGATCAAAATGAACTTCGACTGTCAAAAATATTTTTATATCAAAGATTAAAACCTTTCCAAAATCACTTTTTTGGAAAGAATTTAGACCAGAAAAGTCAAAATAATGATGTCTACATATTAAATTTGTGGGGGGAATTGACAATTTGTAATAGTTATTGATATAACCAGCAATAAAAACATAAAATGCGGAGACCAAAAACACACCTCGTCCACCCGTCATGCTGACCTTGACCCTTGTTTGTTAATAATAACTAAAGAAAGAAAAAAAAATCATTCATTGCAGCACGCAAAACAAATACAAATTATTAATTTTGGCTACAAAAAAAGAGCACAACAAGCAATTAATCCATGTTTACTTACTTCTTCTCATACATTTATATCTGCAATAGTAGGAGAGAGTAAACTAAACAATTATTACATAGAAAACTTAATCAGTTAATTATTATATTTAACGATCATGTCGACTAATACTAAGTATACTCATCAGATGTAGAATCTAGTTTTTTTTTATTCCAAATATCATAAAGTGGAATTATTTGCAAAATCAACACTAATCACTAAATAATTTATTTATATCGCAAATACAAAAATGTATGTACACTGGTCTGTGGAAAATGTCTAAATTGAAACTACTCAGACGGGTTCAAATTTTTTTCTTAATTGTCATTTATCTTTGACATTTATCCGAGTCTCGAGAATGAGATCAATTCCAACGACTCTAATGCGTGTTTTTAATTTCTCCTCATTTCTGATCTTATATGCAATGCTAGCTAGCTCATTCATGACTTCTTTCATGCACGGAGGCAATCCGTATTCTCTTTCCTGCTAGTTTATAACCTTGTGACATTACCAAATGCTTATCTGCATGATGTATAAAGCGGATTATGATTGGGTTGGGACTTTTCGGTCTGCTTTGAAATTGGCGTGTCGGTATCCTATGTGCATTTGCAACAGAAATACGATCTGCTCTTCCCTTATCTATATCCAATTCTTTTACAAAAAGGTTGCTTATTACTGTCCATATATTTTCGCCACTTTCTTCTGGTAACCCATAGACGAGAACATTATACTTTCTCTCGTGTTTTTCAAGCATAATTTGCTGCACGCGCAATTGTTTCAGCTTATCATCCACACTTTTTTTCATGAGATCCATAGTTTTAAACTCTACTCTATTTAGCTCAAATTTTATATGCTCAACGCCTTTCTCTAGTTCATTGTGTTCTGCTCTCGGTTCTTTAATTTCTCTTTTTGAAACCGACACATCCCTTTTAATCTGATCAACGTTAACTTGTACCTCTTTAATCATATTTGTGAACTTGCTTTCAATTGTATCTAATTTGGTTGAGAAAGAGTTTACATTGGTATCTAATCCTAGCATTAAGTTTTCCAGTTCTAAAATTTACTCCGCTGTTACTGCCATCATAGCCTGAACGAGTTTCCAGTATAATAATATGATACGCCACTTATTTAATAAGTATTACATTATTCAGTATTCCCCTACAGTTCGTACTATCGTCAATGACCACAAGACATTAGATAAGCTCAAATTAGTCTGAAATTACATCTCGTTTACAGTGAAAAGTGTCTTTTACAGTGAGCTCTCAAATATTCATGGGCGCAGCCATTACAGGGGAGATTAAGACCTTGTCATTGCCTCATTGACTTGTCTTACTCAATGGGATGTTGACTAAGTAAATGTGCATACATTTTGAAAAACACTAGTTTGTTTTATTCAAAATATTTTTTCGGACAAGTTGAAATTCCTTCGAACAAGTAACCTATGGCAACTACTTATCCAAAGTAACACGTTGAACACAACAAATGTTATTATATAGAGATCCCTTCCACACCACACATGTTAAATTATACTTTTATACTGCAGTTCAATGCACCAAAGACATATAACAAATGTGTTATATGTCTCTCAATGAACCGGTTGGTAATACATAGTTTTCAAGAGGCATGTTGTATAAATATTAAGGACATTAAAATATATGGTTTTTCTTTTAATATATAAATATAATTCAATATGTTGGATTGCGCTATGTGTGTCATAACGACCTATGAAATAGATCCTCCCAAATGGGCAAAACATCTTGAAAATTAACTGGAGTTGCAGTTAGGCTTAAAATATATAACTGCTTAAAGGAAATTGTTCAACTTTAGTATTTAATGGCTAGAAAGAAGATTGGTGGATGGTCATCCCAGATTATGATAAACCATGTCAAAAGACATTTTATTTAGAAAGTATGTTTAACAACCGGGAATTCCCTGTATTAAAGAACAAAGACAGCAGACAATAATTTTAGATATTAAAGCTACTAATGGATTTATCAATATTCACATTATGTGTTTGTTGTTTGTTTTCCACTCTGAGTTTTGAAAGGAAGAAATTGACATCTCCATAAAGTATTTGAATAATTTATTATAGCATTTTGTTCATTGGTGAAACCAAACCGGCCGTCTCAAGACCTCCTCCAATGCCTGAAGCAGGATCTCCACCTGGCTTATTTGCTTCCTTTCTGTATTCTGTAAAGGTGCACTTGGCTTTGGATGTCAAATTATTCCATTTGTTTCTAGGCACCAACAATTTTATAACTAAAGGGAAACAATTTATGTCCAAGTTAATCGAAAACAATATTATATTTCCCTCTATGTCAAAGCAAAATAAAGTCTGAAAGCACCCCAAAAAAATGTTGTGCTCAAAAGCATTAACATGAAAAGATCAGAAGAATCTTCAAGAAGTGTATGCAGTACAGATCTAGAAGACAGTCTTGGAAAATAACAACTTTATAGAAGGAAAATAACAATTTTAATGTTTGAGATTACTATAGTAGCAATTATGAAATTATGTTTATTCAACTCTATTGGATCATGAAGACAAACTATATGTAAATACACAATTTTAATGAAAAAAACAAGAAGCAATATGAACATTAAAGATGCTTGAACCTGTTGAAACTAAAACATAACATAAAACTGCTGGTATATGGACACTACCAAGCAAAAGAAGGTAAGAATTGTGACTAGAACATTAAAAGTATTTTTGTAGTAACAAAATTTTTTAAGTTTAGAAAAGTTGTTTCCACGATATTGGAGGTAAATAAATGTACTTTTTTTGTCTGATTAATGTCTATAGACTTGTTATCTCTTTTTGTAAATCATGTATCTACAGTTTGAGCTCTAAAAGGCATCTTTTAATAAATATCTGCTTGAATTTACTAGTAAATCTTTTGTAAAAAAATCTTTGAAAAGACATGTTTGCCTCATGTATGTATCAAACAATTCTTTTTTGATCTACCTGATGTGTGAAAATAAAATTTGAATTCCAACTGACATGAAATAAAAATCTATCAAACATGAAATCCCAGCCCACTCCTTCCTCCTATCGGTAATAAAATCGTTGGTGCCTTAACTTCCTTCAATGTTCTTGGTGTAACACTCCAAAGCATTGATTTGGTATTTATTTCTGAAATTTTTTTTGCTTTCTCTACATTGGTCACATCATTATAATACTTTTCCTTGATTACATCAAAGCTTTTTTTCTATTTCTCTTTGAAGTATTGCCTCATCTAACGTGGATAAATTGGCCTTTCTCAACCTGGGAAGCTTTTTGGGCTTCACTTCATCCTCCATTTTGCCTACAGACAACAGGAAGGCAAGGCGCTTTGTCTAATTGCATTTTGGGTAATCACATGCTAATCAAGTGATTAAAAGATAATCATATGATTAGTAAATACATTGATTAAAAAAAGTTCAGCAACATAATTTAATCATTGCATTAGATACTCATGTGGTTAGCAATTAATCATGTAATTAGGGCTAATCATATGATTAGTTTTACCACAAGTTCAACAACGGATCCCAGTTCTCGATACGTGTGTAAAATCAAGTATGGAGGGCATGTTTACTAATAAAAACTATAGGAAAAAAAAGAAAAAAATGCATTTAAGATATTTGCTAACACCAAGATTATTGATTTCAACAATACATGTACAATTAAACATGTTTGCAAAAGCGTTCCATTGGGGTTACACATACAGAAATAACGTTGATATAAAGATAAAACTGATAAGATATGACCTGAACGGTGTTCCATCCTTTTTTTCCTGAAAAGTGCCACCTGTATATTTCCGGTTTTGTATTACGTATACGTATTTGACCTTCATTGACAGCAAAGTTTTGCTTACATCATAAACGTATATTTGAAGCAATGACCCGGTGAATTTAGAGTTATTTTTGGAATAAGAAAATATGCATAAATATCTAAGACTATAGAGATTATGTTCAGACATACCTTGATACGTAGCATAGCCATTTGTTCCTTCTTGTGAAGCGAGGATGTGTTCCGTAGGTAAAATCCTGGCGAACAGAAGACACGTGCGTTTTCCGGATTTATGTCAAAACTCTCACGCACATAATTATCGAGAACTGGTAACTATCGAGAACGGATGACAGAACGATACATATATATTTGAATAATATAAAGTTCAAGATTATGATTTTTACGTCACGATAACTGATGGTCACGTGACAATCTGATCCTCAGATCATCTTTCAGGTCAGATTACAGACGCTGATGAAGCTTTTCGGTCAAGCAAAATATCCGTCAATTTGATTATAATTATAGTCTTTTTGTAGACTTATAGTTAGTTGTGTTATACTTTAACATCTTTTTAGATGTTGTTGTGCTGCTTGTAGAACAACACCAAGTACACAAAACAAAGTGATAAAGAATTAACCACTTCGTTGAATGACAAAATTTTCGTCCCACCGAAGGACTTTATCAATGTCTAATTGAATAAAATATCGAACCAATATGGCAACTTTATAATTTCAAAAACAGTTTTTGACAGTCCATGTGCGGGACAAAAGAACCAGAAGTTGCACATATGAAACTACATACATAAACGAATTGAAATCCTACATATAAATCAATATATATATATATATATGAACGTCTAAAATGGTTTGCAAATTTTACAAACCATTTTAGACGTTTATAAATTTCTTTTTACTTGTATAGTATCGTTATACCGTAACGATCCAACACCCCGTAAGATTGATCGTTGACTGGTTTGTCAGACGTTGTATATATATTAATTTTATTGACAGTTGGTGAAATGAAGTTAATATTACAATATTGACATTATCACATTTTCTGCATCGAAAAAATCATGAAATTTGCATTAAAATTTTTTATTGTAGCAATATTCAAATTCATGTACATTTATGAAAAAAAGACATAAATAAGAATGTAAGTTCGACCAACGTAGTGTAATTAAGTTGTTTTTTAAAGATTCGTTGCAAGGTCAATAATATTTTTAAATACCCAAGAAGGTATGCAATATGTTAGCAGATCTTTAAAATGATATATTATTTAATTGCATGCAAAGCTATTGTACGTAGGTCTTCAGTTTCGATCGTATCACCGTCTTTAACCACAAACGTATTATATTAACCATACAAGTCATTTAAATTAATGTCAGTTAAAACTTATCCATTGCTATGTAGTATTAAAATGACCTCGATCTGAAACGTTTTAAAATAGAAAAGGTGAGACTTTTCTTGTATTATTAAAATAAATATGTTTTTCTGTTCTGAATATTAGAATAAATAGAAGAAAAATAAACAAAAAGCAAAAAATACCACACGATCGGAACAGCAAATAACATGCATAGGACTAGGTTGAAGAGAACAATATGACAACAAAATATTTTTCCATGAAAATGAATGTGAGTAGTGTTAGGGTTAAAACCACGTCCATCCATATTTCAGATATATCATGGAGGTCAGTTTTATTGGTGGAGGAAACTGGAGTATACTACCGATCTGTCTTAAGTCGCTAACAAATGTATCACCTTATGTTGTATCGAGTACTTTTTACCATGTTCGAAATTTAAACTCGCAAATTTAGTAGTGATAGGTACTGATTATATAGATAGCTGTAAATCATCGACAATCCCCATTTCAATGGTCTAAATCTACAACCAACAAATAAATTAATAACACAATGGGTCATTACAATAGAGCATGTCTGCAAGAAAGTTAAAATGTTCTGCAATATGTATTAGATTAAATATCGTATTGCCGACTTCACCTTATCTTTTATAACAGAGTAAAATTATTCTTTATTATATTGTGTACTTTAAATCAACAAAAAGGAATATCTATGTTCTGAATTCATACTACGCATGTGCGTTAAGGTTGACAGTCACGTTGAAAACAGCATTGTGTGGGCATTAGCAGGCAAAACAGGAAAACAGTATAAAGTGTTGTCGGCCATATTATAACAGAGCATATACCGCGTGACTAGGTGTGCCATATAAAACTTTGAATAGGACTATTGGCTCATTTACATACATAGTAATTGTATTAGGGAGATTTTTTATATTTCATATTTTTAAACAAGGAAAAATTGTTGTTGCTTTGTTTTATATGCCAGAAAGAAATGTGTGCTAGTTTCATTTTCCGTTGAATTTGTGTTATTCTACGTGAGAGAATTTATGTTATCCTATTTTTCCAAGCAAGGACAAATCCCTGATTTAATGTGATATTTTACTTCTTCGTACGTGGCATAATCTGTGTCATTCGATTTTGCCATGAAGGACAAATCATGATTTAATACCTTCGATACGGCAGATTTGGTGCTGTTTTACTTTTCCTTGTACGATGCAACATTTGTGCTGTTTGACTTTTCCAGGCAAGGCAGCATTACGTCCCTGTTTATTATGTCACAGTAACATATGAATGAGTATTTAACGGGATAAAATACTACAATGGAAACGCAAGAGGAAATGAATAAGGTAAGCTAATTTAAAGTTTAAACTTTCATTGTACAATGCATGTTCTCGTTGAACTTTTTTATGAAAATGGTAAAATTCATCAGTGATAAATCCAGGATTTTGAGTTATGGAATCATACATTTTTTATACCCCTATTGTATGTTTTCTTTTACTCTATGAATTGTACTTTTAAGTTGAAAAACCTCCACATGATGATATCTTCAGAAATTTACAGATTGTTGGATTTTTTTTTATAGTATTTGCTTTTGAAAAAAAATGCCAAGCCAAAGGACAAAGATTGAAATTAGACAATATAAAAGAATGAAAAATTGTTACCTTATTACGCTTAGATAAAAAAAAATCAACCAATACGCTTTAGTACACTCGATTGCTGTGAAGCTTTACGACAGATATTTTTATATGTTTATAAAAATTTAGCTGATAGTCTATAACAATACCCAGTAATCTTACAACTTTATCACATGATATATTAACAGACTCAATATTAATAACAGGTTCTTTTGCATAAGTTTTCTTGCCAACAGCAATGGCTTGAAATCTATCTGGGTTGGCTTGCATACAATTAATATTAAACCATTAAAATAGAGCTTTCTTTTTCTAAAACATGAATTAAGGTATCAAAATATTGATCTGCACATGATAAGTTGTTGTCATCAGCATAGTTGTACAATGTACCGTGTTCAATAAAGTAAACAATATCGTTTATAAAAATGTTAAAAAGCAAGGACCCCATTATGGAGCTTTGGGAAACACCTTTCTGTAAAATTTGCCATCCACTGACCACTCCCTGAAGCTTGATTTGGTGCTTACGGCCAGTCAAATAATTTTCTAGTAATTTTACTGATTGGGATCACGGCCCATAAGCAGCCAATTTACTGAGAAGAATGTCATGTGGATCCATCAAAATAGCTGCAACATAACAATTCTTGTCCAGAGCTAATTTCCAGTCTTCAAGGAGTCTCAGTAGTGTGCTCGGACATCCATGGCCCTTTCTAAAAGCACATAAAAAATCATGAAAAATATTATTAAAAAATTCAACTAACTGATCTGACAGCACCATTTCATAGATGTTTGAAATTGTTGGCAGAATACTGACAGGACGATATTTTTTTTTAGTCTAGAGGATCATTTTTTTATTTTTGCAGAGGTAAAACTTGTGCTTCTTTTAGTCTGTTTGGAAATTGACTGTGTTTGATTGAGTTGTTTAGAAGTGTGGTGAGCTGTTTGTTGAGTACAGGTGCACCAGTTTTGAGAAGTTTACATGGTATTTGGTCAACACAAGTAGCTTTCTTGATATTAATTTTGTTGACCAGTTTTGCTATAGTGTCTGTGTTTGTTGGTTTGAAATCAAAATCATTGTTGTTTTTTGGAGAGTTTTTTTTTCTGATACGGTCTATGCTAGGGTTATTGTTTTCATCAAAGATAATTCCTTTACCAATATCATTTTCAACATTTCCAAAAAAAAGAATTAAAAGTATCGCATACATTTTTTTTTATCATTTAAGATTACATCGTTGTCCATCAAAACAATTTCTTTTTGCTGACCACCTGTCGATTTTTTTGACAAAAATGGTTTGACTGTAGGCCAGAAATTATTTACCTTATGACCTCCTGTACACCTCTCTAAACATATGTTCTGACTGATCTTTTTTTCAGCTTTGTAACAAGGTTGCGTTGTTTTCTGCATACCTCCCATGTTTTGTCTGTATGGTATTTTTCATATTTATTTCTTAGCATTTGTTTGTTGTAAATTGCTTTTCTCTGTTCATATATGGGACGGAGTTTTTTCTGGGGTAGCGGTGTTTGACTGGAACATGTTTATCAATGACCTTAGAGACTTCACATTCAAAGTGATCATATTCTATATCTATGTCAGTAACATTATCACAAGATTAATTTAAAAGATGTATCTTATCCAAATCATTAACATATGCATCAGCATCAAAATTTTTAAAAGGTTGCTTTATGTTTTCACTTATTGGTATATTACCTTTAATAAATGTCCTAATTAAATAATGACAGTCACTTACACCAGTGTTAAAATTCAGTGACTTAACACAATATTTACTTTTGTCGACTAATGATGGATTACAGTCTTTCTTGAAACAAGTTGGCTCCTTGATAATATTTGTCAGATTTGTGATTTTTTATTACATAGCATGGCATAATTTAAATCTCCTATAACAATTAAATTGTCATAGTATTTGATACCTTTGTCCAATAATGTAGTTTTAGTTTAAACATATTTTTATTTGCTAAATATAACAAATAGGAATCGGACACAAGTTTTACCAACTTATGAAGTCTTCTCCCGAATACAATAATTTACAATATGGATTACCATGCGCAATAAAAGGATATAATATGTATATGATAGCATAGAGTTAAATAAACAAAGAATGATTATATACAAAAACATAGTTCTAGACAATATACGATAAAAAAAAAAGAAAAAAAAAGAAGAGAATAAATACTTTTGGAGATGTGTGTTGGTTCTTTAGATCATTTAGATAATTGTAAATCTTTTAGAGTCTTTAATATATTTAAAAGCATGTTTAAAAATAGTTGTATTTTCTTGATATGTTAGGAGATCACTTCTTTTTGTCAGTAGATTTACATCAATATTAATGTTAGAAGGTAGCCAGTTAAGACTATTACATAATATTTCCCTATTATCTGTATATTTGTCACAATCAGTTAACTGTAATTGAAAAAAAAATATATTCATATTTGTTCAATATCTCAAATTTGTCATTCAATATAAGCTGGAAAAATCCCTTTTCTCCATAGCCATTTCAAGGTGGTATACTTGAATTATTTAACGCTTCATTAAGGTCAATTCAAAGTTATAGAAGACATTGCATTCATATGCAGATCACTAATGTTGTATTTTGTTAGTAGGTTAGTTGAATTGTTTCTCCGTTAAAACAAAAAAGCAATTTGATTTTCTGAAGGTACAAAATGTACAAGTGTACTAGTTCTTTATTGTGAAGTTATCCAAGTTCATTCAAGTATTTATGAGAAATTGGATTTATTTCAATACAAAGACATCTTATTATTTTCTAATAATAAAAAAAATCATGAAATAGCTGGCATATTACTATTAGTATCTACCTATTATATTTTCTGGTAATACATTTGATTCAAGTGTACAGTAAATTGTGTTTACATGGAAAATATCAAAACATAAGATTTGTAGAGTTGATTTTGTCTCTCTAACTACGAGCATTCATCTTCTCTCCACTAGTAACACTGCTTTTAATATATGGTTTTTCCCCATTACCCAAATTAAATGAGCTGCAACATTTTCCCTCTGTTATTGATTCTACATTAGAATTTCACCAATGCATGTTACAGATATACATGTAGTCTCTGTATATATTAAAAAATAGTTATCCTCTGTTGCACATTTATATGTGTGTACATGTTGTAAGGAATGTTGTTGTTTTCTTCCATTGCACACATATGTATTTAGAACATTAATTTGAATGTATGTGAATACATTTTAAGTGCATTTTACAGTCAGAAAAATCAATAATAGCTGAAAAATAGAGAGTTTTTTCTACTGACATGGTAGGATTACCTGAAAACATTAAGCAGTATAAATATAACTACAAATGATTTTATTTAAAAACATAAATTATAAGCTTACAATTTAAAAAAATGTAACAATAAACCATGTTTGTACATATTATATTCTATTAAATAAAAACCATGTCTAAAATACTTGGGTTTTTTAAATGCGGGAAGAATACATTTTAACCTGTATGTCTGTGGCATGTACCTAACCCGGTGTGAAACAATACTTAGTAAAATTCAAATGTCTTCATATCCTTTCAAAATGTATAAAAATCAAACATTATCATAACTTGTGTACATGTAGTTCATATAATTATCAAGTTTTGCCTAAAATAAATTATAACAAATATATAACCATAGTATACCTGCTATATGCAATATATTTCAGTACATTTAAAAATACAAAATGTATTGTTCTTATGTTTATTACTTGTGAATTTGTTTTTCAAAATGATTTCTGTTTGGCCATATTTTACCATTATTTCATTTTCAAAACCGCATAAAAATTGACAAGCTTAAATTGATTAAATTTCATGTGTGTAATATTTAGTCTTGATCAATAATCTTCAGAGCATGTCTGTTATTTATGGTAGTTGTCCATTAATATTAAAAATCATTTCATCATACATGTTGATGTACATGTACATTTTGTAGTTTATGTCATGGAAATTTGCACCACAAAATAAATTACCTGAATTTTGTTTAGATCATCTGATAGTCCCATTAAGTTCTGGTTACTAGTTT
>MJUT01012362.1:585036-607016 GCA_002080005.1 Gigantidas platifrons | reverse complement strand
GATTTCACAAAAGAACAATGTCTCATTAATGTTTATGTTTTTGGTAGCGTTCTTTTCCTTCTTTTCACACATGATGTTCTGGACATAAACTTCAGATTATCCTTCTATAATTTGACAGTTCGATTTATCTGTTTATTACCCAAGTATTCTATTGACCCAGGTTAAATATTCTCCGAGCAGATTGTTTGTATTCTCTTTACCTAGTCTACTATACAGACTCTATCCCCAGATCCGTATTGTACAAGTACCGTCGTAACTTGTACATAAATACGTAAACAACTGCACCAAGATACGATCTAAACCTCAGGAACCTTAGATCCTTGTATCTAACTTGAATTCTTGAAGTCAATTCTATAATTGACGCATCCCAGGCTCCTTATATGCCTTCAGATGCATGACCGCTGAAATAACCATTATTTTTCTAATATTAAAGTTAGCAAACAAAACTGAATTAGAAAACTATTATTTGAAATAATTTACATTACTTTCTGATTATCTTTTATCCTTAGCAATTAAATTCATTAAATTATTTCGACAATTATCTTTATCCATAAAACAAATTACAAATTATTTCGAACAACAAAATTATTTGTAAAAGAGAATTAATAACGAATTCCTATCAAGAATTCCTTTTACCCGTGGATTCAACCATGTCTTAGTGACTATAAAATTCCCAAATAATTTATCTTTGTCACTTTATTTACCAACTGCTCTAGCCTTTATCTAAGCCAGTTGCTCTTTACTTTCTAATTTTTATTTTAATAGAATCCCGTACGGACTCCCTTTGTAGATTGGTTTTGTTCCGGTTATAAAGATTATTTTATAAATAACCTTCCTTGTCACCTAATCAAACTACTCTCGTTCTAAACTTAGTAGTTCTTTTGAGTTGTTTATGTGCCCTTCTGCTTGGCACCCACCAACTGACTGTTTTCAGCCGGAGCACCCGTTTATATCCAGTCTCGTGCAACTGTGAGGTTCCCCTTGACAACCTCACAACAACCACACCTCGACGTCACATGCGCGAAAACCTATGTTTCCGGTTTTCTGACTTGAACGATTTCCTCCAATATTGATTTCTACGGATCATATATTGTAACCAAATTATTATATTAACATTCTAGACACTATCAGGAGTCGAGGCATATCTTTATTTATGACATAGACCCTTTAATAGCTGAGAGCCGACTCTGCATCAGTCGTTCTATAAATAGATCTAAAAATAGATTGGAAATTCCAACTATTTTTAAACACGTCTTCCAAGAGAAGCAAGCACCTGCCTTTTAGTTGCAACAATGTTGTTTTTCAGGAATGTAGTTGAAGTGTGCCACATATTTTATTTTGTACCATTTCTAACTGACTAAGAGTGCAATAATTAATAATATGACTTGTATAATTATTTTATGAAAATATGAGTCCACAAATACACGACCGTAACCGTGTCTCGTTTTTGTATGGAACAAATACCCTTTATTTTTCCAACTGCTCGCGAGGAGCCATTGATCGTGATTTTGTCCCATATAGCAAGTACCCCTCACTTTTTCACCTTCTGTTGGGTGGGCCGTGGTTCACGACAATATAAACAGTTTGGAAAATGTACATGTGATTGAAATGTCATTGAATGAAAAGTTTCGAAAAAATAAAAATGGGAATGTTACATAATAGTCATAATTAAATCTATATGACATCCTTTATATCGAGAATGAGTCCATCCCCCCACATCATGTGTGACTTATGCGTTCCCGCATATATGAGACGATAGACTCGTTTGAGAAAAAAAATGTCACTACATGTCCCGTCGGTAATAAAAGAGAATTATTCTTGGATTAACATGTTATCCAGTTCGAAAAACATGATGTTTGTTCAAAACTAAAAGCTTTATAATAATATCAAATTATACCTCCAATTACCGATAAAACACTGTATAAACTTAAAATGTCATAACAGGTTATTAAATACACAAAAATCCAATTGTTTACAACATACATAAGTGAATGACAAGTATGCTAGTTTCAGTCCAAATGTGTGAGGAAACGAATACACCGATAACGTCGGTACAGTTTTGAGAAAACATGAAAAGGGACACATCATATTACACTAAGACAATCTTTCAAACTAAATTAACTATTTATAACCTTATTTACCAAGCTGTTAGAAATGTACGACACATACTAAGTAATTATATATTAACAGCCAGTGTTTCTTATAAAAAAAACCAGTGAATGATAATGTACTTAATATTCTGACCATTTCTGTATTCAGTTTTATTCCTAAATTAAATTCAATAATCAGTATCATGAATATAGTGTATTGGATGATAACCAAGTTTGTCATATTTGGTGTGTGGAAATTGCTTTCCATCAGTAAACAAATAAGTTTTGAATGTGTACATTTTCATAGCATAATTTGTCCTTTGAGACATACCCTCCATTCTATTTAACAATCACATATTACGTTACACAAAGGTCCCCAAAGGTAGCAAAAAACAGTAACATTAAAAACATGTGGGTGATAGAAAATGATATCCTGGTACACGTCTGTACAGTATTGGAAAACATGGGAAAAAAATGCACATCATATAACAATAAACCATACTTTGAATTCAAATTAACTATTTATAATCTGATTAGAAATATCAGGCCCCCAAAGATATGAATAAAGAACCAGTAACATTAAAAACATTCGGTTGATAATGAATAATATCTTGGTACACGTCAGTACAGTATTGGAAAACATGAAAAAAACAACCGCACATCGTATAGCAATAAAACATACTTTGAATTTAAATTTACGTTGGCTATTTATAACCTGATATACCTAGCTGTTAGAAATATACGGCATATACTAACAACCACCGAATCATATCACAATAGTAATAGTGAATGATAAATTACTTAATATTTGGACGATTTCCGTAATTCAATTTTATTCCTAATCAGTATCATGAGTATAGTGAATTGGATGATAGCCAAGGTTGTCATGTTTGGTGTGTGGAAATTTCTTTCAGTTTATAAACAAATAATTTTTGAATGTATACATTTTTTGGCATAATTTGTACTTTGAGACAAACCCTCCATACTATTAATCAATCAAATGTTACAATACACAAAGGAAAAAAAACAATAACATTATTTTTTTTGTTCTTAAATGATATCATGGTAATGGACTCACATTACAAAAATGTAATATATTTATGCTGGGCTTATTTTGTCATTTAACGTATATTGTGTATAGATGTACTTAAAAAGAAAACCAAATATTTACTGAATTTGAGATAAATGATATTATTAACAATGGAGATTATTCGAGCAGACCTAGAACAAATTTGTTTGTGTGCAATGAACAAAATAAATTAAAATCAAAAGTGTATTCAAAATAATCAGGTGTTGTGATAATGTATATGTCTAAGTTGATGCGCCATGTTCAGTGCTGTGGATGAAGTCCAGAATATCACCACGGTTGTTTATCAGTATTTTACGGCTTGTTGTGTTCTGCTTAAGAAATATACGACCATCAGATGTCCAGTATGTGTATAGTAGGCCATTATATTTTAGTTCTGCAAGCTGCTTTACAAGTTCGGTTCGGTATTTGGTAAGGTTTCCAGTGATGAAGATTTTGTCAGGGTGGTTTTGCAAGCCCTTTTTATTATTATACACTTTGTTACGTGTTCTGTATGAAATGAATCTCACAATTACTTGGGAATTTCCATCTTTTACCTTCCCAATAATATGTGACCTTCCAATATCATGTAAGTTGATATCAAGCCCAAGTTTGTCATGGCACACATTGAGAATAAGCTCATCTGTATTAACAGGGTGCTTGATATTTCCCCTTTCATCAACAGGCACCTAATGTTGTGGAAACGAAGGCTGGTACGCCTTCAATATTGTTCCTGACCTTCTATCCTGGATTCAAGTTCTATAATTTTATTGTACAATGCATTAACTTCAGTTGAATGTTCTTTCAAAGCCAATGTATGGTCTTTAGCTGTTGTTTGGAGAGCAGTAATAATAGCTGCTTGCTTTGAAAGTGTTTGTGCCTTCTCAGTTATTGTTTTTTGTTGCTTGTTGACAGTTTCTATCAATGGATTTACATGGGCATCAACATGCGTTTTGATTTTATCATCAACAATATCTTTTATGATTGCTTCTATTGTTTCACATATTTTCTCAGAAAGGATTAGAATGATTTTGTTGAGAACATCAGGGCTAGTGAGAGCCTCTAATACTTTGCCCGTAATAGTTTTCCTGGTACTGGGGGCCTTTTTGGGAATGATGTCGGTTAGATCAGAGATTGAGTTTCGTCGCCTAATTTGTCTTTTTTCCTGTTTTTCTGTTGCTTGGGGGTCATCGGGACTGTCAGGTAATTTTTTATTAGTAATAGGAGTTGAAGTGGATATATTTGGCTGAGAACAAGAAATGTTGTCATTACTGTTGACTCTAGTGGGCGCAGCCATCTTGGATTATGTAAACAAGATCGTAACAAGTTTAATGAAATGTTAAGTAGTACTGTAGTTACTGTATAAATCAGTCTTTGTATTGATATTACACATTAATATAGGTATTAATATAATATCATATAGACTCAGGATTAAATATTTAAGTTATCCATCTCTAATTCCCATTTTTTAAGGAGACTCGTTTACTCAACCAGCTGTATTTTGCGCATGCCTTCTTCTCCAATAATGTACTCATGTGTTTAGTAAATAAATTGCTTGGAATAGATGGTGGCCTATATAATGCAAATATTAACCACTTTACTTTATCTAATGTTACTTCATAAACAATGGTTTCTAGTGTCTTACATTCGATATCGAATCTTCGTTCCGCTGGTATGTCAGTCTACATAAAGTTTTCTATTCCACCACCACTATCTGTACGGTCCCTCCTCTGGAGCTTATAGTCATCAACTTCAAACAGAGAATCCTTAAATGTTGAATCTATTTTTGTTTCTGACACAATAAGACAGTCTACAACTTTATCAAATAGTAGTTCTTTTATCTCATCAAACTTATACCTCATGCTATTGATGTTAAGGTGACAAATAAGAAAGTGTTTGGTATATTTCTTTCTGATATCAGTGAGGTCATAAAATATGCCGTTGACATTTTCCACTTCCTGTGAAGGCGGTATGTACAAAGGGGAATAACTGTCACTTGTTTTATTTTCATTTTTATCAATATCAAAATACGAATCTGAAAAATTTGGAAGCGTATATAGTTTACTATACCATCTTTCCGATGTACTCGAAAGTCGTTCATTTTCCAGAATAGGTAAGCTTATACATTTTATATGGTGCCATTGCTCACAACCTGTTCCCTCGCACTGAATTCCTTTCTGATTTTTTCTTACCGGTTTGCAGCATTTTCACTGGTCCTGGATTTAGAGCTATATCTCCTGACAGCAATACAAGTCTTATAATTGATGACTGATACTGGGTAACGTAGTTTTTATATGTCCTGTAAACTTTACGTGTTTGAAAATAGCGGGTATTCTCGGGGATCCCTCTCGGGTGCCACACATCAATAACAAAATCAAAATGTGATGAGGTTGTGGTACTTCCTGAACAGGAACCAAGGTCTTTACTACTGTAGTTACTGTTTCTGATAACTGGCTATGACGGAAACACAAGAAGAGGAGTGAAAATTAATGATGTCAGAGCAAAAACTATACCGTCCAGTCCCGGCGCCATTGTTGCTTTATAAAGTGAAAGTAGCACGCCATGTTCGAATACTATACAAGTTTAAAATTACATGGTACATTTTACCCTTATTATTACACTTAAATAACTTGTGCCACAAACCATCACGCCACACAGTATCGAAAACCTTTCCGACGTCTATAAATGGACAAAAATGTTGTCTAGCATTGCATTTTTCCCTAAACCCTGTCGGGGGTTCATTTAAGAGTAAAACGTCGTCAGAAAAAGTTTTCAATCTATCATTCATAACTGATGTAAATAATTTACCAAAACAACTCAAATTAGAAAAAGGTCGAACGTTTTTTGGATCAGGTTTTGTCCCCTTGCTTTTATAAACTGGTACAATGTTGCCTGCGAGCCAAGTATCTGGAATTATACCAGAGCTAAGAATAAGATTAAATAGATCAAAGTATAATAATAAAACATATCTGAAGTTGATTTTATGAATTAATTTCTTACCATATCGTGCACAGACGCCTTATCATTTTTTGATTTCTTTATACATATTAAAATTTCATGAGTTTTCTGGTAAATTTTCAGAAAACATTCTTAACTCAACATCATCATGTCAGATCAAGAGCGGAATTTAGATTTTTAAACAATTCGTACAATTTATCAATATAATCACAGAGTAACTTCAAATGAGCTTGGACTTTGAAGATAAATTGTAACAAGCAATGTCGAATAAACTATATATCTTGTTGTTATTTCTATCTGATAGTTACAGTTGGATATACATGTACAGTCACCTTCGATTTTACGCTATATGCTACATATAAAACCACATTTTTCAACAAAAAATATTGTGAAGTCATTTCTAAACGATTTAAATCATTTTTGCACCAGAAGAAGCAGAAATATTTAAAGATTATTTGTTTATTTTATCATGATTTTCCGTTAGATTGCCTTTATTTTCTTATGATTTAAAGACAATTTTTGTTTTCTGACGTCAAATTTGCTATCTGTTTTAACAAAAATAAAATCGGAAAAATCAACATTTGTGTTTAAATCACCAGGGAAGCGAATTTTATAAACTTGTTTTCGAATCCCTTTAATTATTTGTATTGTATCATATCACAATTTATGTTATTGTACTATATTTATTAATTGATAAAATATTTTTAAGCTAAATCATCAGAAAACAAAAACAATGCAGACAAAGATTACTATCTTATAAACAAATAAAATTCAAAGAATTCTGCGTGTCATGAAATAAATTTCATAAAAATCTGCCCAGAGATAGCTTTAAACAATTTTTTTTGAAAACATGTGGTTTTATATGAAATATATGGTAAAAAAATCGAAGGTGACGAATACTTATGTCCATGGACTGTACTACAAAAGAATAAATGTTTCGCCCCTATCCTACTTTCCATACATTTACAGTGACATTCAGAAATCGTTGACCCGGTTGACCAAGCCATTCACTGATTTATATGTAGTTCTTATAGAGGACGTAAGTCCTCATTATGGTAGACCACATACTGATGCATTATTTCTCGCGTCGGTCTCGCGATCGCGAGACTAAAAATGTTGGGGCGCTGACATTTAAACCTGGATGTGGAAAGCCAACGAAGAAAGATTTAAATAATAGTAAAATGCATTGTTTTGTTATTATGAAATCAAATATTGTATTTCCGTGCCCAAGTAAATAATTTCAAAATAACATTTATTTCATTGACAACTATGCACTCGATATCAATTTCGTAAAATCGTGAGGTCATGTGTAAACAATTACATCACCTTTTTCAAGAAGTGTGTCAAGAAAAACAACATTCCAGCGGAATGATATAGAATAAATATGGCTCAGTTTAGAACAACAATACATAGATACAAAAAAATGTATTGTCGGAAAATAAAATACTGTATTTTCGTGTCAAAGTCACGAAATTTCCAAACCATATTTATTTTATTGACAACTGGCATCTATGTCAATTTCGTAAAATATTGACGTCACGTGTAAACAAGTACATCACATGTTTCTATTGTGTGCAGAGAAACACCTTTCTAACCGATTTGTAAAAGATGAATATAGAATAAATTTGACTTAATTTAGAACTACAATGCATAGATATTTTCAGAAAAAATCCAAAAAAATTGTGAAACCTAGGACCTAGAAAACTTGCCTTGTTTTGTGTGTTTTTTTGTAGAATATACACTGATGGTAGTTCTTATATTAACTCGGATCGTGCAAAACTCTGACCAATACAACACTGACATACTGAAGTGACTTAAGCTAAGGTCAACAGAGACTACCTTTACGGACAAGTCGTGTTTGATTTTTCGAACCGAAAATGACTCGGGTATTTTTACGCATGGCATTATCGTTATGGATGTCACGCATGTCAACCTGCATTTCACTGTCGAACTCCAAATAAGTGACATTTCCTCTTATGACTTACCAGTTTAAAAGAAATTTAAACATAATTCCTGTCTAATTATCCAGGATTATTTGTACTATAATATTCCTGAAATGTTGCAATAATTACGTAAATGAAAACTCGCCACCATCCGTCTCCATGTTAATAAAGAAAGTAATCATGTCATTACGCTACGACAAGTCAAGGACAACGTTGCAATCATACATATTTGGGTCACAACTGACACCTGCTATGATGTCATAATAACTGTGAACGCAAAGATGACAATGTCGGCATACAATTTAATCTCTTCAAATGTCTTTGTCACATAACATTCTAATGTTCGTGGTGATTAAGCAAAATGAAGACTTTTAAATTTTCAGAGAATTATTTGAATCTTAAGTGATATGAAAGAATAGTAGATATCTTAATACAAGCACAATGATAACAGTTATCATCATTCAAAGTTTCACGGATTGCTCTTCTGGTTACAAAGTTGTCAAATTTGTCAGGAGTGTGACGTCAATAGCGTGAAAAACTTTAAATTGCATATACACACAGCAACTAGAATGAGGAGATCATATACATATACGATGCTAAGCCAAGTTTGATATTTGTCCACTTTATTTCAACTACATGTATGTCTGAAGGAAAATTCTTAGGAATATCAGACTCGAAATAAAAACAAAAATTGTTGACCTCTCGTATGTTTGAAATGATAAGAATTGCAATAAAATGTGTTGCAAACATTCGAGAGAAGACTTTTTCAAAAGAATCTAATTACATAGAAAACATACACAGAAAACAAACTGCATAGCAAAAAGTCTTAAACTATTTTTATTAGAAATATTTTAGGGGTTGATACGTTTTATCTCCGTTTGACCCTTTTTATCTCGAAAACATTAAGAGTTTGGAAATGCATGCAATAAATTTCACAAGGAATAGCAAGAAGAGTGAGTGAGTGCTAAAACGCAGCAATTTTTCAGGTATATCATGGCGAGAACATGTTAATTTTCAATGAGAGGATGAATCGCAAGAAGCAGAAAAATTGGACTTTAAACTTACAAAAATTGAGCAAACTTTTGGATGGTGTGCTCGATTTTGACCCTTTGTATCATGAAATCGGAAAGAGCCATACACATATATCGCCCTTCTCTATACAGAGAATAGTATAAGGAATATAAAGAAAAAATATTCAAAATTGGTTGAAAAATAAACACTCCACACACCTACACATACAACAACAACATAACACTCCCTGTTGGCACCTCTTGTTTCTGTGATGGATTTCCGATTTCTAAAGAAATAGAGGACCACTTACAGAGCATTCCTACCAATTTTGGCCTTTTAAGTCAGTGATCATGTTTCAGAGAAGACTATTGAAATGTAAAAGTTTACCGATGATGAAGAACGATAGACGATGACATCGGACTCATAGTGATGACAATATCATGCGTCATACTCATATGACTTATGCATTAGAGGATAATTGGGATATTTTATCTAAAAATAGGACAACTATAGAATAGTTTTGTAAATAAAGTTGGACAAATATAGAATATAGGACAAACCGCATCGAGAGAGCTCCCCTTATATCCGGCCTCCTGACATAACTTGTACACTTGCTCTTGTAAAAGACGAAATGCCGATGGAAAGTTTTTACCAGTTTTCACCAAAATTATACTGACAGCTACTGTACGATTTTACGGAATAGCTACTGAAAAGGACGTTAATACATATGATCCTAATTTATCCTCTCAGAAATTACCCTAGTGTATGTTTTGTTACCGTTTCTCTATCACATTACAATATTTCGCTAAAAGGTCCGAGAATTTCCGAGTGACATATCAGTTGCTATGTTTCTTTTCCAGGAATCGTAGGTGTCCCATCAAGAATATAAGGCGGTAAGATGCATTTAGCTTTTATTTATTGCACGAGAGGTGTAAATATATATTTATTGTTGAGAGTTATTGTGTGAATGGTCAATGTACATGTACATGTATTTAATCCACAGTCATATCATCAAACACATGGACAAACTAGGCTTATTAGCTGATTCCGAACATGCTTCGGCTTCAGGAAGCTACGAACAACTGAAGCTCAGCTAATACTTTCCATAGAAGACCTAGCTAAAAGTATAGACGTAGGAGAACAGATGATGGATTGTATTCTCCTGGACTTTTCCAAGGCCTTCGACAAGGTGCCGCAAAGTAGACTTCTGGTGAAACTACAACACTATGGGGTCAGAGGCGACCTCCATGATTGGATAACCAGCTTTCTGTTTGAACGCACACAATGTGTAGTACTTGATGGCCAAGCATTAGCTGCCACAGCAGTTTCTTCAGCAGTCCCCTAGGGCACCGTCTTGGGACCTCTCAGACTCTTGTTCCTACTTTTTACTAACGACTTGCCATCTGTCGTCTCATCAACCACCCGACTGTTTGCAGATGACTCTCTAATGCATAGAAGGATCAGAACCACAGAGGATCAGAACATTCTACAGAGAGACTTGGCTAAATACACACAATAGGTTAAGCAGGGATAGCCACATTGATTAGATCACCAAGAAGGCGTACTCCATCTTAGCCTTCTTAAGACGTAATGTGAGCCGTTGTCCAACTCCCCCATTAAGGCACAGTGCTATACCACCTTAGTACGACCTACCCTAGAATATGCAGCCAGCATATGGAGCCTAGCAAAAAAGACAGCATCAACAAGGTTGAGGCAGTGCAACGTCGAGCCGCCAGGTTTTCCACTGGAGAGTATCAGCGTACAAGCAGTGTCACAGCCATGCCACACCAACTCCAGTGGCAGTCACTACAAATCGGACGAGCATATGCCCAGACAGTGATGATGTACCGCATAGTGTATATATTTGTTGACATACCAACCGCACCTCTCTTCGAACCAGAGGCCATTCACTACGAATCCTGGTGCCACACACAAGAACTAAAGAACTACAGAACTACATAATTCTTCCCACAAACCATACGCCTCTGGAACCAACTACCTGGAAGTGTGGTGGAAGCAGACACCCTAGACAGCTTCAAGGCTCAGCTGTCTGCCAATTCTCATCTAAATGTTCAACTGTTTTTATCTTTTTAACCTGCACTGTACATAGACGTCACCCCCACCCAAAAGTGCGAGAATACTTTATTGGTTATGCACTATACCCGGAAGAAAAAGAAGAAGAACTGTCTTCTCGACTTGTATGTGATTAGACGGACAAATATGAATGAAATATTAACTGACTTGAACCCATATTGGATGAAATTCAAGTCTCTTCGGCACCTGCGCCAGGTTGTTCAAAACAGTGGATAAAGTTATCATCTATCCAGTGGACAACTTCTGTCCATTTGATCAATCTGGTTGTTCAAAAGTTGTCCACTGGACACATATGCGTTATCCTGAACAAAATGTGTCCAGTCTAATTTGGTACGGATAAAGATTTATCCAGTGGATAAATATGATGGCCAATAGGGATCATTCACCTAATTTCTTTCGACAGACGTCACTGTTGTTCCATAAATGGTTAGCGGAACGTTTTAATCTCGATGATACTTGAATTGTTAACGTTGGGTACAAGGACACGTCAATATCATGTCCTTATTTAACATGAATAGGAAAATTCTGTAAACTCGTTCAGGATATTCAATACGGGTCGCTTTTTTTTATAGTATTGTATGCTTACAACCATTTCGCTTGATCAGTTGACAATAGAACGAAAGGAATATTAGGTTATTAATTAAATTCCTAACGGTGTATATGTGTATCACAATTAATTTTTTTTTTGCATTTGCATTAGGGAAAAGGGGTGTATTTTAATCTTATCAAAATATTTCGATGCTATATTTTTGTAACTGAAAAAAAAAGCACTCCGAAGCAGAATTTTGTTCTGGGGAAAAATGTTTCCTTTATGACCAATAATAAAAATCTGGGTAAAAGGGTAGAAAATTAAAACCATACATGTACAATACACAGGAACACAACAAATTCATTTATACCTTTAGGCAGTATAAATATACAATTTTCCACAAACACAGAAAAGAAACAAGTAATAATAAAAAAAAACTTGTTGCAATGAACAAATATAATTGATGTGTGTATTTATAGACACCTTTTCAAGTAACATAGTTGGTACTTTATATCATTTAAATGGGAGCTTATTCAAAATAAATCCAAAAACGGCTAATGATAAGAAAAAAAAATAATAGCAACAGGGGTGTGGAAATACTGAAATGTTCTACTTGTCCCCGGGCAAGTTATCTGAAAAAAGATACTTGTCCGGACAAAATCCTACTTGTCCTGTTTTTTGTATAACCATTTGATGCTTGCAAAAACAGTTGCTAAATTGAACTTGTTTATATTGTCTATTACATCACTGTTTAAAATTTGAAAAAATTGTTTTAATCAAGTTAACACAAACATCCCTGCCTATATGTGATCACTGCCCAATTGAAGGCCATTTTAAATTTGGATTTCAGATAGGAATATGCAGTCAGAGAATATCCGGTTGTATTTAGATACAGAATAAACTGTGTTGAAAAAAATTATCATACATGTATCAATGAAGTTCATTTTGATTAACCTTGACAATGGATTTATCAATCAAAACAGTGATGTACTAGTATTTAGTTTTAATGGTGTCCTCATTCTTTGCAAATGACTGGTGGGAAGATAAGTATCCATTTTGTCGACGATTTTGCCAATAAACATTAATGATTTCTTGTCAGCAAAATCAGAGTATATTCTACAGATATTTCAATATGAGACACTATCAGAATCCATCAGTAAACATGATAAAACGGCTAGCCACTTGGGTGTCTTTCCTCACATTATGCATATGTGTCCTTTTCCTCTAGAGTTTTCCGTTTAACTTTCTCGTGATGTTCATTGTGGCCAGAACCTTTACCATTATTTTTTTTTGTTATCAAATATTTGTCCATTGTAACCACTGCAACCCGATTTGTATTATACGTTCACGGATGTAAGGCCCTGTTTGCTTACGAAACGCTATGGATAAGCAAGGAAACGTAACATTAGGAACTAGAATAAAAACCTGTTACACGGTCCCAGTTATCGTTAAGTAAATGCAGTATAATTGTCTTCTTCTTCTTCTTCTTTAAAAAACCCACCCTATGTGCAGGGTCACCGCATAATTAATGCGTTTTAAAATTTTATAATTATCATTGCAGTCGGGTCGTAATCCTCAACTTAGAACTTGCGAGTCGGACGAGCAGGGCATGACAATTCCACACCCTGAGCAATAATAAATGTATGTGTGTAATAAACAATCCAAAGGGAACACATTTATGATTATTTTCCAAAATCTTCAACAAAAAATGTTCTTCATCTGTATGATATATCCAGTTTAAGGAAAGGAAAAACTTAATTCACCTTCCCTACCTAGATGATCATAGTTTTTATTTTTGAAACTTGTTTTCCTTTTCTCATTTTTGTTTCAATTTTTAGTTTAAGCTAGACAAAATAAAATTCTTTTTAGATTTTCATCCCCTCCCTTCCCACTTTTTACCATCAAATTCATTATGAAGTATTTTCAATCAATTCATTTTAAAAATTTAGCAAATTCTTCATTATGATATCAGTATACCAAATACAGTATTTTTTTATTATGTGATGTTTTATCACGATAGTTACCAGACGTATCTAGTTCTACAATGTTTAACTCAGTAGCCCGTAAGGGGGCCTTCGTGGTCGTAATCTTTTGGTAGTTGGATTTACAATTGCCTATGCAATCATTATCTATCACCACTAACGTTATAAGTTCGAATCTCGCCCAGGCGATGCAACTTTATGTGATAAAGTTTGCCAGTGACTTGTGGCAGGTCTGCGGTTTTCTCTGTGCATTCCGTTTTCCTCCACCAATAAAACTGACCCCCACGATATAACTGAAATTTGCTGAATCAAAATAAAAATAGGACAACTACCATGGACAGAAAACGAATGTAGGAACCTCGTTTTCGATTCGTCGTTCGGAGTCTCTCGGGATCTTTCTTATTGGGTAACGGTAATACGTAAAGATCCGAAATTCTTCACTCGCGCGGTTTTTTAAAATCAATGCTCGTACTACTCTGATTTTAGTATATGATATGGTAAAGTCCAGAGAGACTCCGAACGACGAATCGAAAACGAGGTTCCTACATTCGTTTGCTGTCAATGGTAGTTGTCCTATTTTGATATTATGGATTAATATTGCTGACATACTTAGCATAGTGGGACTTTCAGGAGATTTTTTTGTGATATTTATTTGGAATTACCATTATTCAACACAACAAAACCGTACGAAATGTAGGAATTAAGTATAAATAAGAAAATTATAGAATTGAAGTGGGGTGGTATCGCGCGGGTGTCTTCCCTTGTGATGTCTTAGTTCCGCACATTGATAGCAGGGTTAAAATTATTGATAACGAAAGGCAGTGAGCACAGTCCCTGTGCTTCTAACATTTAATACCACACCGCGCTGTACTAGTTAACCCTTCAATGTTTGCACTCTCCAAGTTTTATTATTCAGTGCCATCATTAGGTTAACGTTAGATACAATCGTCTTTGTGATTCAAACGCATATGTAGCCACTTATGGAACAGCAGCGTCACCAAACGGGAGAAGCGGTGAATGATTCCTATTGAAATTACATAATATTTTTTTGTCGTCATGAAGTTTTTCTCTATTCAATTTCAAATATAACGTTTCCCCTTTTTGGAAATAGATTACACATGTTAAGAGACAGATTTTAATTACAAATGTAAATAAATAAATGTAATACAATATAAATTAAAAAAATTGAGGAGAAAAAAACACACACACCATCAGAAATCATTTCGGATTTAATTTGTTGCGCAGTGCAAGTAAATTAAAGAGAGGTGTGATTGGTGGGACTGATAGGTTATTTTGGTTTTTCGTGATCGTGGATTTTTCTTCCCCATTCTAGTTTGTTGGTTTCAAGAATCGTGATGAGGACATCGTCCGTGAATCGTTTTCAATCAAATTTAGTGAACCCTTTTTTCAATGTGGGCTTCTGCGATTGGTCTTTGTTGTTTTTTTCTCAACCCGATGTTGTCAATGATACATGAATGACTGGGCACATCCACAGTTTAATTGTTGAAAAAATAGACCCGACTATATATTTACAGCTAGTGAGGATGTAAAAAGTGTAAAACATACCTTATCAATTACATTGGGTTACATATTATTGTGAAATAGTGATCAGACAAATTTATTTCCTGTGCCTTCAATTGATGAGTAAGAAATATTGTTTTTTGATGAATCGTGACGAGGACCCCCCCCCCCACACACCCTTTTCTTGTTCAAAAGTGGAAGGAAGAATGGTTTATGAATACTTTTGTGGTGGCAAATTGTTTACTAGATCTGTTTGTTTTTTGGATTTAGATTTGGAACCGATTTGAATGGATAATTCTTGGGGTTTTATTTTGTCTNGAATCGTGATGAGGACATCGTCCGTGAATCGTTTTCAATCAAATTTATTTTACAGTCTTCATGATAAACGTCCCTAGTCTACGTTTTGGTGAACCCTTTTTCAATGTGGGCTTCAGCGATTGGTCTTTGTTGGTTTTTTTCTCGACCCGATGTTGTCAATGATGCATGAATGACTGGGCACATCCACCGTTTAATTGTTGAAAAAATAGACCCGACTATATATATATAGCTAGTGAGGATGTAAAAAGTGTAAAACATACCTTATCAATTACATTGGGTTACATATTATTGTGAAATGTGATCAGACAAATTTATTTCCTGTGCCTTCAATTGATGATTAAGAAATATTGTTTTTTGATGAATCGTGACGAGGATCCCCAACACCCTTTTCTTGTTCAAAAGTGGAAGGAAGAATGGTTTATGAATACTTTTGTGGTGGCAAATTGTTTACTAGATCTGTTTGTTTTTTGGATTTAGATTTGGAACCGATTTGAATGGATAATTCTTGGGGTTTTATTTTGTCTCTCAAAAATTGGAGTTAGATATTATTTATTTTCTATGTTTTGACAACAGTATGAAACAGGTCATTCAGTGTGTGGATTTTCCAATATCCAATCCCAAGACTTGTACGTTAAATATCGTAGGATCCACTCAACATAAGTGTAAACCGTGATATGCACATGTATATAAAGGGAGTATCGCGTAGTCCTAAAATGCCACTTCTTTCAGGCCAGCCCACTTCAATAGATCCAAAGTCAATGAGGGTTTACTGCTTTCCATATTTGTCGAATGCGTGTTACTCTTATCTGCCATGCTAATGCAATCAAAGGAGGGTAGTTCATCCCAGCCATCTAATTGGTTATCTTGAGTATCATAAATCCGCCTTGATACGCCGTCTGCATTAGTGTGAACCTTTCCAGGGCCGTACGATTGCAACATAGCAACCCAACGTGCAAATTTTCCCACGGGTTCATTCAATGTCAATAACTATTTTAATGCTGAATGATCCATGAATGCTTTGAATTTATTATGTCGCAAGTAAAAGTCAAATCGTTCAACTGCATACACAAGCGCCACACATTCTTTTTCACTGATTCCATAATTTTTCTCTGCAGCAGAAAAAGACCTTCCTGCATACCATATCACACGTTCCACATCATTTTGAACTTGACATTATACAGCCCCAACTGCAAACGAACTCGCATCAATGTAAAGTCGAAACGGTTGGTCATATTGCGGATATCCTAATACAGGCGGTTGAATAAGGGAATGCTTTAATTTATCAAAAGCAGATTGACATTGTTCTGACCATGCAAACTGTATTCCCTTTTTCGTAAGCTGATATAGTGGAGATGCGATGCTTGAATAGTTCTCTATAAATCGGCGATAGTAACCGGATAACCCGAAGAAGGCTCTTAATTGTCTTAAATTATTAGGTTCCGGATACGTTGCAATAGCTGTCACTTTGTCTGGATCGGGTGATATTCCTTCGCTATTGACGATATACCCAAGATAGCGGATCTCCCGTTTCGCAAAACTGCACTTTGATGGACGCAGATTAAGTCCGGCTGCTCGAAGTCTCTCAGAAACTTGTTGTAAATGCGACAAATGATCTTGAAACGTTTTGCTGAACACTATCACATCGTCCAAATAAACAAGAGAAAATTTGCAATTCGATCCTTGTAACACTGCTCCCATAACTCTTTGAAATGTTAGCGGACTATTTTTGAGTTCCATGTCCAATCGTTTAAGCTGAAACAACCCCAAATGACAACGCCAAGCAGTAATTGAACGGGATAGGGGATCAATTTCCAGCTGATAAAAGAAATTAAACGCCTGCCCAGTCGTGCACCAAAAAAAATATTTTTACAGATTATTAAAATTAATAAAACACAAATACTGTTAAAGTATTTTTTGGTGCACGACTGCGCAGATGTTAAATTTCTTAAAAAACGACGGAAAAATGGTGCCGTAAAAACAATGGTATGTTGGCATGTAACCAATTACATGTAGCATAAGATAAATATCCAATAAACACAACTTAATCCTAAATATTTTTTTCGTATGCCCCAATTATTGATTAGATATTTTATTCAGCGATACTGTTAAATGATTACTACCGGAATACTGAGATCGTTTTAATACCTATCGCTGCTACTTCTAAAATGAAGTAAAAAAAAGTTGATCCTAAAGGAGTTGTACATATATATTTGGGCACAATCCAATACATCCTTAAATAATTATCCAATAACATGGCGTTAGTTTATCATCCCGCTAACAGAAGGAACGTTGTGAAATAAACCGAAACCGATTTTTTTTTCACGGGAAAATATGTTAATCATTTTTTTCTTGAAATCAATCAACTAGAAACTAGAACTGTTCAACCACAAACAAACCTTCTTGTGCTCGAATTCATCAACATAAATACAAAAATCTGAATTCATTAGATAAAAGAAAAAGAAATATTCGATTCTCGGATACGACGGAATATTAGTAAAAATACTTACAAATTACTTATGCTTAAAACTTTTTAAGATTTTATTTCCTGGAAATTTACTAAAATCAAACGGACTATATCTGTACAGATCGAAGATGCAAAACTTTTTTGATTTAATAAGATTTCTAATGGCGAGTGAGATACATGTTCTTTTAAGATACTGAGAACCTTCAATTATCTATGTAGTCCTTTCTCTTTTTCATGATCTTCATATTAATACATTCATTTAGAGTAGCTCCGGTTATCATTGGATACGGTGGTTTATTAGCCACTTCAGAATGTGTTCCATTCCTTTGAGTTCAAATGACAGTTCATCTACGATGCATGTAATTGTTTATTGAATGGAACTTTTCCTTGCAGGTTTTGTGCTATTCGAACCATAGCATGATTTCCATTAGTGTATTCTCTAGTGACCATGTAAAAGATACCTGCCAACAAAAAATCGTCGGCATCAATTTAGCACATAAGTTTATTCATCTGCAGGGGCGTAGCTACTTTAGTGTCAAATAGGCACGTGACAATTTGTTCCCTCCATTTTCCTACTGGAATAGATATGTAGATATCTTCCATGATTCTGTGGATGATGTTATTAGGTGGGCTATTGTAGATGATAAGCCAGAGATACTACTCGACACCCTACATGCAACAAACCGTGACTTATACCCGGCTGTATACAGCATCATCAGTATCTTACTAACACTATCGGTGTCATCAGCTACAAACAAGATATCTTTAAGTGGAAGGAAATTCATGAAATCCTTCCTAAGGTCGCATATGGGCGATAACCGACTGCCCAACTTATACATTATATATGTGCAAGTCGACTTGGATTTGAAAAACAATTAATGATTCATGATGAATAAAAGTCCAGAAAGTAACCTCAACCATACATGTATTTTGTTATCCCTTTCGGCATTAAAGTTTCGAATGGTATCAAGTAGCATGGCCATTCATCTGTCCACATGAGATCTGTATGGGTAGCCATTAAGGACATTAAAGTTCTAGTTAGTCGATAGTAGTATTGTCAAAAAGGGACAAAATCATCTAAAGTTCATGTTGTTAAAAGCACTTTCAAGTTGATAAAAAACTACCGGTAATTGGTTGTACGTTGAGATAACGACATAGAACATTTCAGTCTGTGACAGTTACATTTAGTCATATTTCTTTGCAACATGTATTCAACATAATTTCGCCATATTGTTTATATCTCTCGTCCGCTTGCATACAACTATAGTTTTACTCGGAACCTCTATAGTGCGTACTAAGCTTAAATGAGAAAGAATGGAATGCACTATCGGTCAAGATGCAACCCATTCGGAATTTTTCTACTTTTTAGGTATATTTATAAAAGAGGACTATTAAAAATATCGGAAAATATTGCATTTTTATTTTACAAAGAAATCGATACTATATTATAAAACAGAAATATTGTTCAATGTGGCTTGAGCACAAGAAACCAAACCGTAAACCAACAACCACTTTCCATGAGATTTCTTATTCCAAGGCTTGTTATCAGTTTATAAAAAAAAATCTAGCAGCTTCGTAGCTACAATCGTTACACGTTACACATTTGCTTCACAGTATTTCCCAAAATATTTCCATATTATGAAAAAATGATATTGGACATGTCTCAACCCGCACATTGACAATATTTTTTAATATAGATTTGTACTGGCAGTATGTAAAAATGTACTGGAGTATATCATTACATTGTTTGTCGTTAAGAATTAAGTACGGTTAAAAAGGTTTATAAAATATTGAAAATGACAACTATTGTCTAATTAAATCTATATATTAGATCTTTAAGATAGTTTTGTTTTACACGCCCGTACATGTGATATTGTTGATTATTATTTTAATATCAAACATTACAAGAAAATGGATCGTTTGAAAATATCAGTTTTTTCTTTCCGTTTCTAAACGAGGGGGCCCGGGTGGCTCAATGAGTTAGGTCGTTGGATCTAACAACTCGTACAAGCCTATCACCAATACGTCGTGGGTTCGTGCCCGGCTTTGTGAATTACAAAAAAGGGTGCACTCGACCCGAAACCGCAAGTAATAAAGTTTACCAGTTGCTTGCCCATGGTCGGTGGTTCTCTCCGGGTACTCCGGCTCCCTCCACCACTAAAACTGGTCGCCATGATATTGCTGAACTATCGTTGAAAGTGGCGTAAGAACACCAACAATCAAATCAATCAAATCAATCAAAACGATGGCATGAAAAACAAAACATACCAATCTAATAGACATAATGTGTTCTACGTCACCAGTTTTCAACGGTCAATGTTAATAAGTTACTGAATTGACATGACCTCAATATTTACATTATCAAGATCATAGCAGATGATGAAATCAAAATTGATATGCACTAGATTACTTTTTACGTAATTAAAGCCTTTTTAACGTGATGAAATAATGAATTACGAAAAAAGACACTTTCAACGTGAAATAATAAATGCGGTAGGTAGTTCTTACACTTAAAGATGACATTTTTAGATTATATTTATTGCGGTCATTTTAAGCAATTTCAGCATCATAATATAACCTCTAACAAATGAAGCGATCAAAATAAGGAGAGATTTTATCATGTAAAACAAACCGTCGAAAACACAACGACCGTCGAAAATGGGTAACGTTGCGATAATACTATTCGTTCACTTTAAATTCATAATACAGGTTTGGAACACGTTTTTTTTCTCTCCTGAAATCAATACCACATTACATATTAAGTCAATTGCATCCTTTGTTTATTGAGCTTTATTCTTTGTGTGTGTGTGTTTCTAAGATATGCATTAGAATACAATGATTCGTCGTAAATTCTGTATTCTGATTCTGAAAAGAAATGACGTTCGTTGCTTTTCATTACCCAACTTTGTTGGTCCGGTGTGAGAAAATAGGTGCACTTATTAACTATTTGTATTTATTTCTGAAAAGCACATATTGGGAATATATTTTGGAAAAACAAAAATCAACATCCGAGGTGGGGCCGATTTTGGTCCTTATAGCCCCTAGTCCTTTGAAGATGCTGATGTTAAACCAGTCACTTCATTTGGAAGTGCATGACCTGTGATTTTTGCAACAACAACAATTTCACCTTTAGCTAGTATAGAAGTGCCTTTTTTCCAAAACGAGTTGACAGCTAGGGTCAAAATATAATTTCTTGTTTTGAAAATTATGAGTAATATTATGGCTCTTCAAAAAATTTGAGCCTAGAATAACATTTGGATTTAAATTTGAAACTACATAAAATTTCACATTTAACTTATGACCAACAATATAACAGGTAAAAATACCGTATACAAAATACAGACCCTGGATCGTTTAACTTAACAGATATTTCATATCGTTTGCGTTTTTCGTTCGTTTCGTTTGCGTATATCGTTCGTTCGTTTTCCGTTCGTTTGCGTTTCGTGTGTGTAATTTGTTCGTTCGTTTCATGTATCGTTCGCCAATTTAATTAGACGAACACACGAAACGAAATACGAACGAACGATACACGAAATGAACGATACACGAAACGAACGATACACGATAAAGAACTTGTCAACTACGATTTCCAGTTTAAAATAATTACTACAATTTCAATCTTACTATTACTAAAAAATTTAAATTAGAGTGTAAACAAAATTTTACATATACAAACATGTATTTTCTTTATTTACATGTACTAATAATTTTGTACAATAAGGGAAAACATATTTAATAAATGCATTTTTCTATAATTTACTCTAGGACAAATAAACAAGAAATCATCTACATGTATGTAAACAAACCCCTCTGGCAGTTTCACCTGTGAAATACATGCACTACCGGTGTGAAATGTCAACTCTTACACTTGTAATTTCATTCTAATTAACAATTATATGACCTTTTGAAGCCACACACCTCTCGGACAGTTTAGCCGAGAAAATAACTGATACACCTATGTCTGGTTGGAATTGTCAATTCAGAATCCGAATAATTATAAATAT
>MJUT01012362.1:550738-561332 GCA_002080005.1 Gigantidas platifrons | reverse complement strand
TTGTTTTAATCGTGTGATTGAACTGAATCAGAAAATGTTAATTTGATCAAAATTTCTGACGAAAAATAATTATCTTAAAATTTTGACAATACAATTGAATTCTTGATAAACAGATCCTTTCATGTCGAATGTCATCTTAAACAGAGAAAATAAAATATCAGACGTGTCGTGTTGCATCTTCTTTTAATCGTGTGATTGAACTGAATCAGAAAATGTTAATTTTATCTAAATTTCTGAAGAAAAATGATTTTTTTAAATAACCATGACAACTGAATGGTTTATGAAATACTTTGTAGTATAAAGTTGTGTTGCTTGTTAATATTTGATGACAAAATGTCTTTTATTTACTGAGAAATTGTTTGTGTTTAAATATTGTTTTATATTTATTGCTTTAGGGTGAGACACCTCTTCATACAGCAGCAAGGTATGGCAACATAGAGGTAGTAGACCTCCTGTTACAGGCAGGAGCCTCCCTGTCTGTAGTGAACGATGAGGTAATTAAACCCTCAGTAAAACTAAGACAATCAAATATTAAACTCTTCAAATGACACGTCATTTTACTCCTGCAACAGAAAATGTAGAGTTTTATGACGTTAGAAAAAAAATTATTTGATGGCAGCCATTAACAGCTTGAACAGACTGATTTATTACAAGGAATGGAGAAAGTCTCAAACGTGTCATGTAGCCTCTAGTTTTGATTATCTCATTGAACTGAAACAGAAAATGTTAATTTTATTAGAATTTGTTTCGAAAAATGTTTTTCTTTAATTTTGACCATAAAACTGAATTCTTGATGAACAGATCCCATCAAGTTGAATGCCATCTTAAACAGAGACAATAAAATATCAGATGTATCGTGTTGCATCTTGTTTTAATCGTGTGATTGAACTGAATCAGAAAATGTTAATTTGATCAAAATTTCTGATGAAAAATGATTATCTTAAAATTTTGACAATAAAATTGAATTCTTGATAAACAGATCCTTTCAAGTCGAATGTCATCTTAAACAGAGAAAATAAAATATCAGACGTGCGTGTTGCATCTTCTTTTAATCGTGTGATTCAACTGAATCAGAAAATGTTAATTTTATATAAATTTCTGGAGAAAAATGATTTTTTTTTATATAACCATGACAACTGAATGGGTTATAAAATACTTTGTAGTATAAAGTTGTATTGCTTGTTTATATTTGATGACAAAATGTCTTTTATTTACTGAGAAATTGTTTGTGTTTAAATATTGTTTTATATTTATTGCTTTAGGGTGAGACACTTCTTCACACAGCAGCAAGGTATGGCAACACAGAGGTAGTAGACCTCCTGTTACAGGCAGGAGCCTCCCTGTCTGTAGTGAACCATGAGGTAATTAAACTCTCAGTAAAACTAAGACAATCAAATATTAAACTCTTCAAGTGACACGTCATTTTACTCCTGCAACAGAAAATGTAGAGTTTTATGACGTTAGAAAAAAAAAATATTTGATGGCAGCCATTAACAGCTTGAACAGACTGATTTATTACAAGGAATGGAGAAAGTATCAAACGTGTCATGCGGCATCTAGTTTTAATTATCTCATTGAACTGAAACAGAACATGTTAATTTTATTAGAATTTGTTACGAAAAATGTGTTTTTTTAATTTTTACAATAAAACTGAATTCTTGATCAACAGATTCCTTCAAGTTGAATGTCATCTTAAACAGAGAAAATAAAATATCAGATGTATCGTGTTGCATCTTGTTTTAAACGTGTGATTGAACTGAATCAGAAAATGTTAATTTGATCAAAATTTCTGACGAAAAATGATTTTCTTAAAATTTTGACAATAAAATTGAATTATTGATGAACATATCCTTTCAAGTTGAATGTAATCTTAAACAGAGAAAATGAAATATCAGACGTGTCGTGTTGCATCTTTTTTTAATCGTGTGATTGAACTGAATCAGAAAATGTTAATTTTTTTCTATATTTCTGAATAAAAATTTTTTTTTTTTATATAACCATGACAACTGAATGGTTTATAAAATACTTTGTAGTATAAAGTTGTGTTGCTTGTTAATATTTGATGACAAAATGTCTTTTATTTACTGAGAAATTGTTTGTGTTTAAATATTGTTTTATATTTATTGCTTTAGGGTGAGACACCTCTTCACACAGCAGCAAGGTATGGCAACACAGAGGTAGTAGACATTCTGTTAATGCCAGGAACCGCCATGTCTGTAGTGAACAATCAGGTAATTAAACCCTGAGTAAAACTAAGACAATCAAATATTAAACTCTTCAAGTGACACGTCATTTTACTCTTGCAACAGAAAATGTAGAGTTTTATGACGTTAGAAAAAAATTTATTTGATGGCAACCATTAACAGCTTGAACAGACTGATTTATTACAAGGAATGGAGAAAGTCTCAAACGTGTCGTGTAGCCTCTAGTTTTGATTATCTCATTGAACAGAAACAGAAAATGTTAATTTTATTAGAATTTGTTTCGAAAAATGTTTTTCTTTAATTTTGAGAATAAAATTGAATTCTTGATAAACAGATCCCATCAAGTTGAATGCCATCTTAAACAGAGACAATAAAATATCAGATGTATCGTGTTGCATCTTGTTTTAATCGTGTGATTGAACTGAATCAGAATATGTTAATTTGATCAAAATTTCTGACGAAAAATTATTATCTTAAAATTTGAAAATAAAATTGAATTCTTGATCAACAGATCCTTTCAAGTTGAATGTAATCTTAAACAGAGAAAATAAAATATAAGACGTGTCGTGTTGCATCTTCTTTTAATCGTGTGATTGAACTGAATCAGAAAATGTTAATTTTATCTAAATTTCTGAAGAAAAATGATTTTTTTTATATAACCTTGACAACTGAATGGTTTATGAAATACTTTGTAGTATAAAGTTGTGTTGCTTGTTAATATTTGATGACAAAATGTCTTTTATTTACTGAGAAATTGTTTGTGTTTAAATATTGTTTTATATTTATTGCTTTAGGGTGAGACACCTCTTCACACAGCAGCGAGGTATGGCAACACAGAGGTAGTAGACCTCCTGTTACAGGCGGGAGCCTCACTGTCTGTATTGATCAATCAGGTAATTAAACCCTCAGTAAAACTAAGACAATCAAATATTAAACTCTTCAAGTGACACGTCATTTCACTCCTGCAACAGAAAATGTAGAGTTTTATGACGTTAGAAAAAAATTTATTTGATGGCAGCCATTAACAGCTTGAACAGACTGATTTATTACAAGGAATGGTGAAAGTCTCAAAAGTGTCGTGTAGCCTCTAGTTTTGATTATCTCATTGAACAGAAACAGAAAATGTTAATTTTATTAGAATTTGTTTCGAAAAATGTTTTTCTTTAATTTTGAGAATAAAATTGAATTCTTGATCAACAGATCCCATCAAGTTGAATGCCATCTTAAACAGAGACAATAAAATATCAGATGTATCGTGTTGCATCTTGTTTTAATCGTGTGATTGAACTGAATCAGAATATGTTAATTTGATCAAAATTTCTGACGAAAAATTATTATCTTAAAATTTGAAAATAAAATTGAATTCTTGATCAACAGATCCTTTCAAGTTGAATGTAATCTTAAACAGAGAAAATAAAATATAAGACGTGTCGTGTTGCATCTTCTTTTAATCGTGTGATTGAACTGAATCAGAAAATGTTAATTTTATCTAAATTTCTGAAGAAAAATGATTTTTTTTATATAACCTTGACAACTGAATGGTTTATGAAATACTTTGTAGTATAAAGTTGTGTTGCTTGTTAATATTTGATGACAAAATGTCTTTTATTTACTGAGAAATGGTTTGTGTTTAAATATTGTTTTATATTTATTGCTTTAGGGTGAGACACCTCTTCACACAGCAGCGAGGTATGGCAACACAGAGGTAGTAGACCTCCTGTTACAGGCAGGAGCCTCCCTGTCTGTAGTGAACAATCAGGTAATTAAACCCTCAGTAAAACTAAGACAATCAAATATTAAACTCTTCAAGTGAAGCGTCATTTTACTCCTGCAACAGAAAATGTAGAGTTTTATGACGTTAGAAAAAAAATTATATGATTGCAGCCATTAACAGCTTGAACAGACTGATTTATTACAAGGAATGGAGAAAATCTCAAACATGTCGTGTAGCCTCTAGTTTTGATTATCTCATTGAACGGAAACAGAAAATGTTAATTTTATTAGAATTTGTTTCGAAAAATGTTTTTTTTTAATTTTGGCAATAAAACTGAATTCTTGATCAACAGATCCCATCAAGTTGAATGCCATCTTAAACAGAGACAGTAAAATATCAGATGTATCGTGTTGCATCTTGTTTTAATCGTGTGATTGAACTGAATCAGAAAATATTAACTTCATCATATTTTCTGACGAAAAATTATTTTATTAAAATTTTTACAATAAAACTGAAATATTGATCAACAGATCCTTTCATATTGAATGTCATCTTAAACAGATAAAATAAAATATCAGAAGTGTCGTGTTGCATCTTGTTTTAATCGTGTGATTGAACTGAATAAGATAATGTTAATTTTATCAAAATTTCTGACGAAAAATTATGTTTTATGTAACCATGACAACTGAATTGTTTCTGAAATACTTTTGTAATATAAAGTTGTGTTGTTTGTGAAGATTTAATGACAAAATATCTGTTATTTGCTGAGAAATTGTTTGTGCTTAAATATTGTTTTATATTTATTGTTTTAGGGCGAGAAACCTCTTCACTGCGGAGCAGAGAATGGCAGAACAAGGGTAGTAGACCTTCTGTTAATGTCAGGAGCATCACCGTCTGCAGTGGACAATCAGGTAATTAAGCCCTCAGTAAAACTAAGACAATCAAATATTAAACTCTTCAAGTGACGCGTCATTTTACTCCTGAAGCAGAAAATCTAGAGATTTATGATCTTGCAAAGAAAAATATGGTTTGATGGCAGCCATTAACAGCTTGAACAGACTGATTTGTTACTAGGAATGGAGAAAGTCTCAAACGTGTCATGTGGCATCTAGTTTTAATTATCTCATTGAACTGAAACAGAACATGTTCATTTTATTAGAATTTGTTACGAAAAATGTGTTTTTTTAATTTTTACAATAAAACCGAATTCTTGATCAACAGATTCCTTCAAGTTGAATGTCATCTTAAACAGAGAAAATAAAATATCAGATGTATCGTGTTGCATCTTCTGTTAATAGTGTGATTGAACTGAATCAGAAAATGTTAATTTGATCACAATTTCTGACGAAAAATGATTTTCTTAAAATTTTGACAATAAAATTGAATTCTTGATAAAGATATCCTTTCAAGTTGAATGTAATCTTAAACAGAGAAAATAAAATATCAGACGTGTCGTGTTGCATCTTCTTTTAATCGTGTGATTGAACTGAATCAGAAAATGTTAATTTTATCTAAATTTCTGGAGAAAAATGATTTTTTTTATATAACCATGACAACTGAATGGTTTATGAAATACTTTGTAGTATAAAGTTGTGTTGCTTGTTAATATTTGATGACAAAATGTCTTTTATTTACTGAGAAATTGTTTGTGTTTAAATATTGTTTAATATTTATTGCTTTAGGGTGAGACACCTCTTCACACAGCAGCAAGGTGTGGCAACACAGAGGTAGTAGGCCTCCTGTTAGAGGCAGGAGCCTCACTGTCTGTAGTGAACAATCAGGTAATTAAACCCTGAGTAAAACTAAGACAATCAAATATTAAACTCTTCAAGTGACACGTCATTTCACCCCTGCAACAGAAAATGTAGAGTTTTATGACGTTAGAAAAAAAATTATTTGATGGCAGCCATTAACAGCTTGAACAGACTGATTTATTACAAGGAATGGAGAAAGTCTCAAACGTGTCGTGCAGCCTCTAGTTTTGATTATCTCATTGAACAGAAACAGAAAATGTTAATTTTATTAGAATTTGTTTCGAAAAATGTTTTTCTTTAATTTTGACAATAAAACTGAATTCTTGATAAACAGATCCCATCAAGTTGAATGCCATCTTAAACAGAGACAATAAAATATCAGATGTATCGTGTTACATCTTGTTTTAATCGTGTGATTGAACTGAATCAGAAAATGTTAATTTGATCAAAATTTCTTACGAAAAATGATTATCTTAAAATTTTGACAATAAAATTGAATTCTTGATAAACAGATCCTTTCAAGTTGAATGTAATCTTAAACAGAGAAAATAAAATATCAGACGTGTCGTGTTGCATCTTCTTTTAATCGTGTGATTGAACTGAATCAGAAAATGTTAATTTTTAAAAAAATTCTGAAGAAAAATGATTTTTTTTATATAACCATAACAACTGAATGGTTTATAAAATACTTTGTAGTATAAAGTTGTGTTGCTTGTTAATATTTGATGACAAATGTCTTTTATTTACTGAGAAATTGTTTGTGTTTAAATATTGTTTTATATTTATTGCTTTAGGGTGAGACACCTCTTCACACAGCAGCAAGGTATGGCTACACAGAGGTAGTAGACATTCTGATAATGTTAGGAGCCTCCCTGTCTGTAGTGAACAATCAGGTAATTAAACCCTGAGTAAAACTAAGACAATCAAATATTAAACTCTTCAAGTGACACGTCATTTTACTCCTGCAACAGAAAATGTAGAGTTTTATGATGTTAGAAAACAAATTATATGATGGCAGCCATTAACAGCTTGAACAGACTGATTTATTACAAGGAATGGAGAAAGTCTCAAACGTGTCGTGTAGCCCCTAGTTTTGATTATCTCATTGAACGGAAACAGAAAATATTAATTTTATTAGAAATTGTTTCGAAAAATGTTTTTTTTTTTTATTTTGACAATAAAACTGAATTCTTGATCAACAGATCACATTAAGTTGAATGCCATCTTAAACAGAGACAATAAAATATCAGATGTATCGTGTTGCATCTTGTGTTAATCGTGTGATTGAACTGAATCAGAAAATATTAACTGATCATAATTTCTTACGAAAAATTATTTTCTTAAAATTTTGACAATAAAACTGAAAAATTGATAAACAGATCCTTCCATATTGAATGTCATCTTAAACAGATAAAATAAAATATCAGAAGTGTCGTGTTGCATCTTGTTTTAATCGTGTGATTGAACTGAATCAGATAATGTTAATATTATCAAAATTTCTGACGAAAAATTATTTTTTATGTAACCATGACAACTGAATTGTTTCTGAAATACTTTGTAATATAAAGTTGTGTTGCTTGTGAAGATTTAATGACACAATATCTGTTATTTGCTGAGAAATTGTGTGTGCTTAAATATTGTTTTATATTTATTGTTTTAGGGCGAGACACCTCTTCACTGCGGAACAGAAAATGGAAGAACAAGGATAGTAGACCTTCTGTTAATATCAGGAGCATCACCGTCTGCAGTGGACAATCAGGTAATTAAGCCCTCAGTAAAAATAAGACAATCAAATATTAAACTCTTCAAGTGACACGTCATTTTACTCCTGAAGCAGAAAATCTAGAGATTTATGATCTTGCAAAGAAAAATATGGTTTGATGGCAGCCATTAACAGCTTGAACAGACTGATTTGTTACTAGGAATGGAGAAAGTATCAAATGTGTCATGTGGCATCTAGTTTTGATTATCTCATTGAACTGAAACAGAACATGTTCATTTTATTAGAATTTGTTACGAAAAATGTGTTTTTTTAAATTTTGACCATAAAACTGAATTCTTGATAAATAGATCCCTCCATGTTGAAAGTCATCTTAAACAGAGAAAATAAAATATCAGATGTATCGTGTTGCATCTTGTTTTAATCGTGTGATTGAACTGAATCAGAAAATGTTTATTTGATGAAAATTTCTAACGAAATATGATTTTTATGTAACCATGACAACTGAAATGTTTATAAAATACTTGTGTAGTATAACGTTGTGTTGCCTGTGAAGATTTAATGACAAAATGTCTGTTATTTACTGAGAAATTGTTTGTGTTTAAATATTATTTTATATTTATTGATTTAGGGTGGGACACCTCTTCACTTGGCAGCAGAGGGTGGCAGAATAGAGGTAGTAGACCTTCTCTTAACGTCAGGAGCCTCACCGTCTGTGGTGAACAATCAGGTCATTAAACCCCCAGTAAAACTAAGACAATCAAATATAAACTCTTCAAGTGACGCATCATTTTACTCTTGAAACAGAAAATGTAGAGATTTATGATGTTGCAAAAAAAAAATGATTTGATGGCAGCCATTAACAGCTTGAACAGACTGATGTGTTACAAGGAATGGAGAAAGTATCAAAAATGTTATGTAGCATATAGTTTTAATTATCTTATTGAACTGAAACAGAAAATGTTAATTTTATTAGAATTTGCTACGAAAAATGTTTTTTTTATAATCTTGACCATAAAACTGAATTCTTTATAAACAGATCCCATCAAGTTAAATGTCATCTGAAACAGAGAAAAAGAATATCAGATTTGTCGTGTTGCATCGTGTGATTGAACTGAATCAGATCATGTTAATTTTATCTAAATTGCTGACAAAAAATTATTTTTTATGGAACCATGACAACTGAATTGTTTCTAAAATACTGTTGCAATATAAAGTTGTATTGTTTGTGAATATTTAATTACAAAATGTCCGTTATTTCCTGAGAAATTGTTTGTGTTTAAATATTGATTTATATTTATTGTCTTAGGGTGAGACACCTCTTCACTTGGCAACAATGAATGGCAGAACAAAGGTAGTAGACCTTCTGTTAAAGGCAGGAGCATCCCTGTCTGTAGTGAACGATCTGGTAATTAAACCGCCAGTAAAATTAAGACAATCAAATATTAACGTGACGCGTCATTTTACTCCTGAAACAGAAAATTTAGAGATTTATGATGTTACCAAAAAAAAAAATGATTTGATGGCAGCCATTAACAGCTTGAACAGACTGATTTGTTACAAGGAATGGAGAGAGTATCAAATGGGTTGTGTGGTATCTAGTTTTAATTTTCTGATCAAATAGAAGTAGAAATTGTTCATTTTATCAATATTTGTTACAAAAATTGTTTTTTTTTATGAATTCAACTGAATTGTTAATAAGTAAAAATGTCAGTAAAACATATGAAACTCTTCATGACAAATGCATTTTTAAATGCAGAAAACAAAATATCAGAAGTTTCGTGTTGCATCTTGTTTTAATCGTGTGATTGAACTGAATCAGAAAATGTTAATTTCATCAAATTTTCTGACGAAAAATGCTTTTTTTATGTAACCATGGCAACTGCATTGTTCATAAAATATTTTTGTAATATAAAGTTGTCTTGCTTGTTAAGATTTAATGAACGAAATGTATGTTATTTACTAAGAAATTGTTTGTCTTTAAATATTGTTTTACATTTATTGTTTTAGGGCTGGGCACCTCTTCACACAGCAGCAGTGCATGGCAACACAGAGGTAGTAGACCTCCTGTTACAGGCAGGAGCCTCCCTGTCTGTAGTGAACGATGAGGTAATTAAACCCTCAGTAAAACTAAGACAATCAAATATTAAACTCTTCAAGTGACGCATCATTTTACTCCTGAAAGAGATAATGTTGAGTTTTATGACATTACAAAAAAAAATATGATTTGATGGCAGCCATTAACAGCTTGAACAGACTGATATGTTACAAGGAATGGAGAAAGTATCAAATGGGTCGTGTAGCATCTAGTTTTAATTATCCTATTGAACTGAAACAGAAAATGTTAATTTTATTAGAATTTCTTAAGAAAAATGTGTTTTTTAATCTTGACAATACAACTCAATTATTGATCATCAGATGTCTTCAAGTTGAATGTCATCTTAAACAGAGAAAATAAAATATCAGAAGTATCGTGTTGCATCTTGCTTTAATCTTGTGATTGAATTGAATCAGAAAATATTAACTTTATCAAAATTTCTGACGTAAAATGATTTTTTTTTTTATTTTGACAATACAACTGAATTCTTTATCAACAGATCCCATCAAGTTGAATGTCTATTTGAACAGAGAAAATAAAATATCAGATGTGTCGTCTTGCATCTTCTTTTAATCGTGTGATTGAACTGAATCAGAAAACATTAATTTGATCTACATTTCTGACGAAAAATGATTTTTTTTTAATTTTGACAATCAAACTTAATTTTTGATCAACAGATCCTTTCAAGTTGAATGTCATCTTAAACAGAGAAAATAAAATATCAGAAGTGTCGTGTTGCATCTTGTTCATATCGTGTGATTGACCTGAATCAGATAATGTTAATGTTATCAATATTTCTGACGAAAAATAAAACTGAATTGTTTCTGAAATACTTTTGTAATATAAAGTTGTGTTGTTTGTGAAGATTTAATGACAAAATGTATGTTATTTACTGAGAAATTGTTTGTGCTTAAATATTATTTTAATATTTATTGTTTTAGGGTGAGACGCCTCTTCACTTTGGAGCATGGCAGGGCAGGACAGAGGTAGTAGACCTTCTGTTAAAGTCAGGAGCCTCCCTGTCTGTAGTGGACAATCAGGTAATTAAACCCTCAGTAAAACTAAGACAATCAAATATTAAACTCTTCAAGTGACACGTCATTT
>MJUT01012362.1:530936-548084 GCA_002080005.1 Gigantidas platifrons | reverse complement strand
ATTTTTTTTATATAACCATGACAACTGAATGGTTTATAAAATACTTTGTAGTATAAAGTTGTGTTGCTTGTTAATATTTGATGACAAAATGTCTTTTATTTACTGAGAAATTGTTTGTGTTTAAATATTGTTTTATATTTATTGCTTTAGGGTGAGACACCTCTTCACACAGCAGCAAGGTGTGGCAACACAGAGGTAGTAGACATTCTTTTAATGCCAGGAACCTCCCTGTCTGTAGTGAACAATCAGGTAATTAAACCCTCAGTAAAACTAGGACAATCAAATATTAAACTCTTCAAGTGACACGTCAGTTTACTCCTGCAACAGAAAATGTAGAGTTTTATGACGTTAGAAAAAAATTATTTGATGGCAGCCATTAACAGCTTGAACAGACTGATTTGTTACAAGGAATGGAGAAAGTCTCAAACGTGTCGTGTAGCCTCTAGTTTTGATTATCTCATTGAACTGAAACAGAAAATGTTAATTTTATTAGAATTTGTTTCGAAAAATTGTTTTCTTTAATTTTGACAATAAAACTGAATTCTTGATCAACAGATCCCATCAAGTTGAATGCCATCTTAAACAGAGGCAATAAAATATCAGATATATCGTGTTGCATCTTGTTTTAATCGTGTGATTGAACTGAATCAGAAAATGTTAATTTGACCAAAATTTCTGACGAAAAATGATTATCTTAAAATTTTGACAATAAAATTGAATTCTTGATAAACAGATCCTTTCAAGTTGAATGTAATCTTAAACAGAGAAAATAAAATATCAGACGTGTCGTGTTGCATCTTCTTTTAATCGTGTGATTGAACTGAATCAGAAAATGTTAATTTTATCTAAATTTCTGAAGAAAAATTATTTTGTTATATAACCATGACAACTGAATTGTTTATAAAATACTTTGTAGCATAAAGTTGTGTTGCTTGTTAATATTTGATGACAAAATGTCTTTTATTTACTGAGAAATTGTTTGTGTTTAAATATTGTTTTATATTTATTGCTTTAGGGTGAGACACCTCTTCACACAGCAGCAAGGTATGGCAACACAGAGGTAGTAGACATTCTGTTAAAGTCAGGTGCCTCCATGTCTGTAGTGAACAATCAGGTAATTAAACCCTCAGTAAAACTAAGACAATCAAATATTAAACTCTTCAAGTGACACGTCATTTTACTCCTGCAACAAAAAATGTAGAGTTTTATGACGTCAGACAAAAAATTATTTGATGGCAGCCATTAACAGCTTGAACAGATTGATTTATTACAAGGGATGGAGAAAGTCTCAAACGTGTCGTTTAGCCTCTAGTTTTGATTATCTCATTGAACGGAAACAGAAAATGTTAATTTTATTAGAATTTGTTTCGAAAAAGTTCTTTTTTTAATTTTGACAATAAAACTGAATTCTTGATCAACAGATCCCATCAAGTTGAATGCCATCTTAAACAGAGGCAATATAATATCAGATGTATCGTGTTGCATCTTGTTTTAATCGTCTGATTGAACTGAATCAGAAAATATTAACTTGATCAAAATTTCTGACGAAAAATGATTTTCTTAAAATTTTGACAATAAAACTGAAATATTGATAAACGGATCCTTTCATATTGAATGTCATCTTAAATAGATAAAATAAAATATCAGAAGTGTCGTGTTGCATCTTGTTTTAATCGGGTGATTGAACTGAATCAGATAATGTTAATTTTATCAAAATTTCTGAAGAAAAATGATTTTTTATGTAACCATGACAACTGAATTGTTTCTGAAATACTTTTGTAATATAAAGTTGTGTTGCTTGTGAAGATTTAATGACAAAATGTCTGTTATCTGCTGAGAAATTGTTTATGCTTAAATATTGTTTTATATTTATTGTTTTAGGGTGAGACACCTCTTCACTGCGGAGCAGAGAATGGCAGAACAAGGGTAGTAAATCTTCTGTTAATGTCAGGAGCATCACCGGCTGCAGTGGACAATCAGGTAATTAAGCCCTCAGTAAAACTAAGACAATCAAATATTAAACTCTTCAAGTGACGCGTCATTTTACTCCTGAAGCAGAAAACCTAGAGATTTATGATCTTGCAAAGAAAAATATGGTTTGATGGCAGCCATTAACAGCTTGAACAGACTGATTTGTTACTAGGAATGGAGAAAGTATCAAATGTGTCATGTGGCATCTAGTTTTAATTATCTCATTGAACTGAAACAGAACATGTTAATTTTATTAGAATTTGTTACGAAAAATGTGTTTTTTTAATTTTTACAATAAAACTGAATTCTTGATTAACAGATTCCTTCAAGTTGAATGTCATCTTAAACAGAGAAAATAAAATATCAGATGTATTGTGTTGCATCTTGTTTTAATAGTGTGATTGAACTGAATCAGAAAATGTTAATTTGATCACAATTTCTGACGAAAAATGATTTTCTTAAAATTTTGACAATAAAATTGAATTCTTGATAAACATATCCTTTCAAGTTGAATGCAATCTTAAACAGAGAAAATAAAATATCAGACGTGTCGTGTTGCATCTTCTTTTAATCGTGTGATTGAACTGAATCAGAAAATGTTAATTTTATCTAAATTTCTGAAGAAAAATGATTTTTTTTATATAACCATGACAACTGAATGGTTTATAAAATACTTTGTAGTATAAAGTTGTGTTGCTTGTTAATATTTGATGACAAAATGTCTCTTATTTACTGAGAAATTGTTTGTGTTTAAATATTGTTTTATATTTATTGCTTTAGGGTGAGACACCTTTTCACACAGCAGCAAGGTATGGCAACACAGAGGTAGTAGACATTCTGTTAATGCAAGGAACCTCCCTCTCTGTAGTGAACAATCAGGTAATTAAACCCTCAGTAAAACTAAGACAATCAAATATTAAACTCTTCAAGTGACACGTAATTTTACTCCTGCAACAAAAAATGTAGAGTTTTATGACGTTAGAAAACAAATTATTTGATGGCAGCCATTAACAGCTTGAACAAACTGATTTGTTACAAGGAATGGAGAAAGTCTCAAACGTGTCGTGTAGCCTCTAGTTTTGATTATCTCATTGAACTGAAACAGAAAATGTTAATTTTATTAGAATTTGTTTCGGAAAATGTTTTTCTTTAATTTTGACAATAAAACTGAATTCTTGATAAACAGATCCCATCAAGTTGGATGCCATCTTAAACAGACGCAATAACATATCAGATACATCGTGTTGCATCTTGTTTTAATCGTGTGATTGAACTGAATCAGAAAATATTAATTTGATCATAATTTCTGACGAAAAATGATTTTCTTAAAATTTTGACAATAAAACTGAAATATTGATAAACAGATCCTTTCCAGTTGAATGTCATCTTAAACAGATAAAATAAAATATCAGAAGTGTCGTGTTGCATCTTGTTTTAATCGTGTAATTGAACTGAATCAGATCATGTTAATTTTATCTAAATTACTGACGAAAAATGTTTTTTTATGGAACCATGACAACTGAATTGTTTCTAAAATACTGTTGTAATATAAAGTTGTATTGCTTGTGAAGATTTAATGACAAAATATCTGTTATTTGCTGAGAAATTGTTTGTGCTTAAATATTGTTTTATATTTATTGTTTTAGGGCGAGACACCTCTTCACTGCGGAGCAGAGAACGGCAGAACAAGGGTAGTAGAACTTCTTTTAATGTCAGGAGCATCACCGGCTGCAGTGGACAATCGGGTAATTAAGGCCTCAGTAAAACTAAGACAATCAAATATTAAACTCTTCAAGCGACGCGTCATTTTACTCCTGCAGCAGAAAATCTAGAGATTTATGATCTTGCAAAGAAAAATATGGTTTGATGGCAGCCATTAACAGCTTGAACAGACTGATTTGTTACTTGGAATGGAGAAAGTATCAAACGTGTCATGTGGCATCTAGTTTTAATTATATCATTGAACTGAAACAGAACATGTTAATTTTATTAGAATTTGTTACGAAAAATGTGTTTTTTGAATTTTTACAATAAAATTGAATTCTTGATCAACAGATTCCTTCAAGTTGAATGTCATCTTAAACAAAGAAAATAAAATATCAGATGTAACGTGTTGGATCTTGTTTTAATAGTGTGATTGAACTGAATCAGAAAATGTTAATTTGATCACAATTTCTGACGAAAAATGATTTTCTTAAAATTTTGACCATAAAACTGAATTCTTGATCAACAGATCCCTCCAAGTTGAAAGTCATCTTCAACAGAGAAAATAAAATATCAGATTTATCGTGTTGCATCTTGTTTTAATCGTGTGATTGAACTGAATCAGAAAATGTTTATTTGATGAAAATTTCTGACGAAATATGATTTTTTATGTATCCATGACAACTGAAATGTTTATGAAATACTTGTGTAATATAACGTTGTGTTGCTTGTGAAGATTTAAAGACAAAATGTCTGTTATTTACTGAGAAATTGTTTGAGTTTAAATATTATTTTATATGTATTGATTTAGGGTGAGACACCTCTTCACTCTGCAGCAAGGACTGGCAAAGCAGAGGTAGTGTACCTTCTGTTAACGGCAAGAGCCTCACGGTTTCTAGTGGACAATCAGGTACTTAAACCCTCAGTAAAACTAAGACAATCAAATATTAAACTCTTGAAGTGACGCGTCATTTTACTCCTGAAACAGAAAATCTAGAGATTTATGATGTTACGAAAAAAATATGATTTGATGGCAGCCATTAACAGCTTGAACAGACTGATTTGTTACAAGTAATGGAGAAAGTATCAAACGTTTCGTGCAGGATCTAGTTCTAATTATCTCATTGAAATGAATTAGAATTTGTTACGAAAAATGTTTATTTTTAATTTTGAAAATAAAACTGAATTTTTTATCAACAGATCCCTTCAAGCTGAATGTCTTCTTAAAGAGCGAAAATAAAACATCAGATGTATCGTCTTGCATCTTGTTTTATTCGTGTTTTTGAACTGAATCAGAAAATGTTAATTTGATCAAAATTTCTGACGAAAAATGAGTTTTTTAAAATTTTGACAATAAAATTGAATTCCTGATAAACAGATCTTTTCAAGTTGAATATAATCTTAAACAGAGAAAATAAAATATCAGATGTGTCGTGTTGCATCTTCTTTTAATCGTGTGATTGAACTGAATCAGAAAATGTTAATCTTATCTAAATTTCTGAAGAAAAATGATTTTGTTATATAACCATGACAACTGAATGGTTTATAAAATACTTTGTAGTATAAAGTTGTGTTGCTTGTTAATATTTGATGACAAAATGGCTTTTATTTACTGAGAAATTGTTTGTGTTTAAATATTGTTTTATATTTATTGCTTTAGGGTGAGACACCTCTTCACACAGCAGCAAGGTATGGCAACACAGAGGTAGTAGACATTCTGTTAACGCCAGGAACCTCCCTGTCTGTAGTGAACAATCAGGTAATTAAACCCTCAGTAAAACTAAGACAATCAAAAATTAAACTCTTCAAGTGACACGTCATTTTACTCCTGCAACAGAAAATGTAGAGTTTTATGACGTTAGACAAAAATTATTTGATTGCAGCCATTAACAGCTTGAACAGACTGATTTATTACAAGGAATGGAGAAAGTCTCAAACGTGTCGTGTAGCCTCTAGTTTTGATTATCTCATTGAACTGAAACAGAAAATGTNTGAATGCCATCTTAAACAGAGACAATAAAATATCAGATGTATCGTGTTGCATCTTGTTTTAATCGTGTGATTGAACTGAATCAGAAAATGTTAATTTGATCAAAATTTCTGACAAAAAATGATTATCTTAAAATATTGACAATACAGTTGAATTCTTGATAAACATATCCTTTCAAGTTGAATGTAATCTTAAACAGAGAAAATAAAATATCAGACGTGTCGTATTGCATCTTCTTTTAATCGTGTGATTGAACTGAATCAGAAAATGTTAATTTTTTCTAAATTTCTGAAGACAAATGATTTTTTTTATATAACCATGACAACTGAATGGTTTATAAAATACTTTGTAGTATAAAGTTGTGTTGCTTGTTAATATTCGATGACAAAATGTCTTTTATTTACTGAGAAATTGTTTGTGTTTAAATATTGTTTTATATTTATTGCTTTAGGGTGAGACACCTCTTCACACAGCAGCAAGGTGTGGTAACACAGAGGTAGTAGACCTCCTGTTACAGGCAGGAGCCTCCCTGTCTGTAGTGAGCAAAGAGGTAATTAAACCCTCAGTAAAACTAAGACAATCAAATATTAAACTCTTCAAGTGACACGTCATTTTACTCCTGCAACAGAAAATGTAGAGTTTTATGACGTTAGAAAAAAAATTATTTGATGGCAGCCATTAACAGCTTGAACAGACTGATTTATTACAAGGAATGGAGAAAGTCTCAAACGTGTCGTGTAGACTCTAGTTTTGATTATCTCATTGAACTGAAACATAAAATGTTAATTTTATTAGAATTTGTTTCGAAAAATGTTTTTCTTTAATTTTGACAATAAAACTGAATTCTTGATCAACAGATCCCATCAAGTTGAATGCCATCTTAAACAGAGACAATAAAATATCAGATGTATCGTGTTGCATCTTGTTTTAATCGTGATATTGAACTGAATCAGAAAATATTAACTTGATCATAATGTCTTACGAAAAATTATTTTCTAAAAATTTTGACAATAAAACTGAATTTTGATCAACAGATCCCATCAAGTTGAATGCCATCTTAAACAGAGACAATAAAATATCAGATGTATCGTGTTGCATCTTGTTTTAATCGTGTGATTGAACTGAATCAGAAAATATTAACTTCATCATAATTTCTGACGAAAAATTATTTTCTTAAAATTTTGACAATAAAACTGAAATATTGATAAAAGGATCCTTTCATATTGAATGTCATCTTAAACAAATAAAATAAAATATCAGAAGTGTCGTGTTGCATCTTGTTTTAATCGTGTGATTGAACTGAATCAGATCATGTTAATTTTATCTAAATTGCTGACGAAAAATGATTTTTTATGGAACCATGACAACTGAATTGTTTCTAAAAATACTGTTGTAATATAAAGTTGTGTTGCTTGTGAAGATTTAATGACAAAATATCTGTTATTTGCTGAGAAATTGTTTGTGCTTAAATATTGTTTTATATTTATTGTTTTAGGGTGAGACACCTCTTCACTGCGGAGCAGAGAAAGGCAGAACAAGGATAGTAGACCTTCTGTTAATGTCAGGAGCATCAACGGCTGCAGTGGACAATCGGGTAATTAAGGCCTCAGTAAAACTAAGACAATCAAATATTAAACTCTTCAAGTGACGCGTCATTTTACTCCTGAAGCAGAAAATCTAGAGATTTATGATCTTGCAAAGAAAAATATGGTTTGATGGCAGCCATTAACAACTTGAACAGATTGATTTGTTACTAGGAATGGAGAGAGTATCAAATGTGTCATGTGGCATCTAGTTTTAATTATCTCATTGAACTGAAACAGAACATGTTAATTTTATTAGAATTTGTTACGAAAAATGTGTTTTTTTTTATTTTTACAATAAAACTTAATTCTTGATCAACAGATTCCTTCAAGTTGAATGTCATCTTAAACAGAGAAAATAAAATATCAGATGTATCGTGTTGCATTTTGTTTTAATAGTGTGATTGAACTGAATCAGAAAATGTTAATTTGATCACAATTTCTGACGAAAAATGATTTTCTTAAAATTTTGACAATAAAACTGAATTCTTGATAAACATATCCTTTCAAGTTGAATGCAATCTTAAACAGAGAAAATAAAATATCAGACGTGTCGTGTTGCATCTTCTTTTAATCGTGTGATTGAACTGAATCAGAAAATGTTAATTTTATCTAAATTTCTGAAGAAAAATGATTTGTTTTATATAACCATGACAACTGAATGGTTTATAAAATACTTTGTAGTATAAAGTTGTGTTGCTTGTTAATATTTGATTACAAAATGTCTTTTATTTACTGAGAAATTGTTTGTGTTTAAATATTGTTTTATATTTATTGCTTTAGGGTGAGACACCTTTTCACACAGCAGCAAGGTATGGCAACACAGAGGTAGTAGACATTCTGTTAATGCCAGGAACCTCCCTGTCTGTAGTGAACAATCAGGTAATTAAACCCTCAGTAAAACTAAGACAATCAAATATTAAACTCTTCAAGTGACACGTCATTTTACTCCTGCAACAAAAAATGTAGAGTTTTATGACGTTAGAAAACAAATTATTTGATGGCAGCCATTAACAGCTTGAACAGACTGATTTGTTTCAAGGAATGTAGAAAGTCTCAAACGTGTCGTGTAGCCTCTAGTTTTGATTATCTCATTGAACTGAAACAGAAAATGTTAATTTTATTAGAATTTGTTTCGAAAAAATTTTTTCTTTAATTTTGACAATAAAACTGAATTCTTGATAAACAGATCCCATCAAGTTGAATGCCATCTTAAACAGAGACAATAAAATATCAGATGTATCGTGTTGCATCTTGTTTTAATCGTGTGATTGAACTGAATCAGAAAATGTTAATTTGATCAAAATTTCTGACAAAAAATGATTATCTTAAAATATTGACAATACAGTTGAATTCTTGATAAACATATCCTTTCAGGTTGAATGTAATCTTAAACAGAGAAAATAAAATATCAGACGTGTCGTGTTGCATCTTCTTTTAATCGTGTGATTGAACTGAATCAGAAAATGTTAATTTTATCTAAATTTCTGAAGAAAAATTATTTTTCTTATATAACCATGACAACTGAATGGTTTATAAAATACTTTGTAGTATAAAGTTGTGTTGCTTGTTAATATTCGATGACAAAATGTCTTTTATTTACTGAGAAATTGTTTGTGTTTAAATATTGTTTTATATTTATTGCTTTAGGGTGAGACACCTCTTCACACAGCAGCAAGGTATGGCAACACAGAGGTAGTAGACCTCCTGTTACAGGCAGGAGCCTCCCTGTCTGTAGTGAGCCATGAGGTAATTAATACCTCAGTAAAATTAAGACAATCAAATATTAAACTCTTCAAGTGACACGTCATTTTACTCCTGCAACAGAAAATGTAGAGTTTTATGAAGTTAGAAAAAAAAATATTTGAAGGCAGCCATTAACAGCTTGAACAGACTGATTTATTACAAGGAATGGAGAAAGTCTCAAACGTGTCGTGTAGCCTCTAGTTTTGATTATCTCATTGAACGGAAACAGAAAATGTTAATTTTATTAAAATTTGGTTCGAAAAATGTTTTTTTTTATTTTGACAATAAAACTGAATTCTTGATAAACAGATCCCATCAAGTTGAATGCCATCTTAAACAGAGACAATAAAATATCAGATGTATCGTGCTGCATCTTGTTTTAATCGTGTGATTGAACTGAATCAGAAAATATTAATTTGATCATAATTTCTGACGAAAAAAGATTTTCTTAAAATGTTGACAATAAAACTGAAATATTGATAAACAGATCCTTTCCAGTTGAATGTCATCTTAAACAGATAAAATAAAATATCAGAAGTGTCGTGTTGCATCTTGTTTTAATCGTGTGATTGAACTGAATCAGATCATGTTAATTTTATCTAAATTGCTGACGAAAAATTTTTTTTTATGGAACCATGACAACTGAATTGTTTCTAAAATACTGTTGTAATATAAAGTTGCATTGCATGTGAAGATTTAATGACAAAATATATGTTATTTGCTGAGAAATTGTTTGTGCTTAAATATTGTTTTATATTTTTTGTTTTAGGGCGAGACACCTCTTCACTGCGGAGCAGAGAATGACAGAACAAGGGTAGTAGAACTTCTGTTAATGTCAGGAGCATCACCGTCTGCAGTGGACAATCAGGTAATTAAGGCCTCAGTAAAACTAAGACAATCAAATATTAAACTCTTCAAGCGACGCCTCATTTTACTCCTGCAGCTGAAAATCTAGAGATTTATGATCTTGCAAAGAAAAATATGGTTTGATGGCACCCATTAACAGCTTGAACAGACTGATTTGTTACTAGGAATTGAGAAAGTATCAAACGTGTCATGTGGTATCTAGTTTTAATTATCTCATTGAACTGAAACAGAACATGTTAATTTTATTCGAATTTGTTACGAAAAATGTGTTTTTTAAATTTTTACAAAAAAAATGAATTCTTGATCAACAGATTCCTTCAAGTTGAATGTCATCTTAAACAGAGAAAATAAAATATCAGATGTATCGTGTTGCATCTTCTTTTAATAGTGTGATTGAACTGAATCAGAAAATGTTAATTTGATCACAATTTCTGACGAAAAATGATTTTCTTAAAATTTTGACAATAAAATTGAATTCTTGATAAACATATCCTTTCAAGTTGAATGTAATCTTAAACAGAGAAAATAAAATATCAGACGTGTCGTGTTGGATCTTGTTTTAATCGTGTGATTGAACTGAATCAGAAAATGTTAATTTTATCTACATTTCTGAAAAAAATGATTTTTTTTATATAACCATGACAACTGAAAGGTTTATAAAATACTTTGTAGTATAAAATTGTGTTGCTTGTTAATATTTGATGACAAAATGTCTTTTATTTACTGAGAAATTGTTTGTGTTTAAATATTGTTTTATATTTATTGCTTTAGGGTGAGACACCTTTTCACAGGGCAGCAAGGTGTGGCAACGCAGAGGTAGTAGACATTCTGTTAAAGCCAGGAACCTCCCTGTCTGTAGTGGACAATCAGGTAATTAAACCCTCAGTAAAACTAAGACAATCAAATATTAAACCCTTCAAGTGACACATCATTTTACTCCTGTAACAGAAAATGTAGAGTTTTATGACGTTAAAAAAAATGTATTTGATGGCAGCCATTAACACCTTGAACAGACTGATTTGTTACAAGGAATGGAGAAAGTCTCAAACGCGTCGTGTAGCCTCTAGTTTTGATGATCTCATTGAACTGAAACAGAAAATGTTAATTTTATTAGAATTTGTTCCGAAAAATGTTTTTCTTTAATTTTGACAATAACACTGAATTCTTGATAAACAGATCCCATCAAGTTGAATGTCATCTTAAACAGAGACAATAAAATATCAGATGTATCGTGTTGCATCTTGTTTTAATCGTGTGATTGAACTGAATCAAAAAATGTCAATTTTTTCTAAATTTCTGAAGAAAAATGATTTGTTTTATATAACCATGACAACTGAAAGGTTTATAAAATACTTTGTAGTATAAAGTTGTGTTGCTTGTTAATATTTGATGACAAAATGTCTTTTATTTACTGAGAAATTGTTTGTGTTTAAATATTGTTTTATATTTATTGCTTTAGGGTGAGACACCTTTTCACACAGCAGCAAGGTATGGCAACACAGAGGTAGTAGACATTCTGATTAGGTCAGGAGCCTCCCTGTCTGTAGTGAACAATCAGGTAATTAAATCCTCAGTAAAACTAAGACAATCAAATATTAAACTCTTCAAGTGACACGTCATTTTACTCCTGCAACAGAAAATGTAGATTTTTATGACGTTAAGAAAAAATGTATTTGATGGCAGCCATTAACAGCTTGAACAGACTGATTTATTACAAGGAATGGAGAAAGTCTCAAACGTGTCGTGTAGCCTCTAGTTTTGATTATCTCATTGAACGGAAACAGAAAATGTTAATTTTATTAGAATTTGTTTCGAAAAATGTTTTTTTTAATTTTGACAATAAAGCTGAATTCTTGATAAACAGATCCCAACAAGTTGAATGTCATCTTAAACAGAGACAATAAAATATCAGATGTATCGTGTAGCATCTTGTTTTAATCGTGTGATTGAACTGAATCAGAAAATATTAACTTGATCACAATTTCTGACGAAAAATGATTTTCTTAAAATTTTGACAACAAAACTGAAATATTGATAAACAGATCCTTTCATATTGAATGTCATCTTAAACAGATAAAATAAAATATCAGAAGTGTCGTGTTACATCTTGTTTTAATCGTGTGATTGAACTGAATCAGATAATGTTAATTTTATAAAAATTTCTGCCGAAAAATTATTTTTTATGTAACCATGACAACTGAATTGTTTCTGAAATACTTTGTAATATAAAGTTGTGTTGCTTGTGAAGATTTAATGACAAAATATCTGTTATTTGCTGAGAAATTGTTTGTGCTTAAATATTGTTTTATATTTATTGTTTTAGGGCGAGACACCTCTTCACTGCGGAGCAGAGAATGGCAAAACAAGGGTAGTAGACCTTCTGTTAATATCAGGAGCATTACCGTCTGCAGTGGACAATCAGGTAATTAAGCCCTCAGTAAAACTAAGACAATCAAATATTAAACTCTTCAAGTGACGCGTCATTTTACTCCTGAAGCAGAAAATCTAGAGATTTATGATCTTGCAAAGAAAAATATGGTTTGATGGCGGCCATTAACAGCTTGAACAGACTGATTTGTTACTAGGAATGGAGAAAGTATCAAACGTGTCATGTGGCATCTAGTTTTAATTATCTCATTGAACTGAAACAGAACATGTTAATTTTATTAGAATTTGTTACGAAAAATTTGTTTTTTAAATTTTTACAATAAAACTGAATTCTTGATCAACAGATTCCTTCAAGTTGAATGTCATCTTAAACAGAGAAAATAAAATATCAGATGTATCGTGTTGCATCTTGTTTTAATAGTATGATTGAACTGAATCAGAAAATGTTAATTTGATCACAATTTCTCACGAAAAATGATTTTCTTAAAATATTGACAATAAAACTGAATTATTGATAAACAGATCCCTCCAAGTTGAAAGTCATCTTAAACAGAGAAAATAAAATATCAGATTTATCGTGTTGCATCTTGTTTTAATCGTGTGATTGAACTGAATCAGAAAATGTTATTTGATCAAAATTTCTGACGAAATGTGATTTTTTATGTAACCATGACAACTGAAATGTTTATGAAATACTTGTGTAATATAACGTTGTGTTGCTTGTGAAGATTTAATGACAAAATGTCTGTTATTTACTGAGAAATTGTTTGTATTTAAATATTATTTTATATTTATTGATTTAGGGTGGGACACCTCTTCACTGGGCAGCAGAGGGTGGCAGAATAGAGGTAGTAGACCTTCTCTTAAAGTCAGGAGCCGCACCGTCTGTGGTGAACAATCAGGTCATTAAACCCTCAGTAAAACTAAGACAGTCAAATATAAACTCTTCAAGTGACGCATAATTTTACTCTTGAAACAGAAAATCTAGAGATTTATGATGTTGCAAAAAATATGATTTGATGGCAGCCATTAACAGCTTGAACAGACTGATTTGTTACAAGGAATGGAGAAAGTATCAAAAATGTTATGTAGCATATAGTTTTAATTATCTCATTGAACTGAAACAGAAAATGTTAATTTTATTAGAATTTGCTACGAAAAATGTTTTTTTTTTAATCTTCACCATAAAACTGAATTCTTTATAAACAGATCCCTTCAAGTTAAATGTCATCTGAAACAGAGAAAAAGAATATCAGATTTGTCGTGTTGCATCTTGTTTTAATCGTGTGATTGAACTGAATCAGATCATGTTAATTTTATCTAAATTGCTGACGAAAAATGATTTTTTATAGAACCATGACAACTGAATTGTTTCTAAAATACTGTTGTAATATAAAGTTGCATTGCTTGTGAAGATTCAATGACAACATGTCCGTTATTTACTGAGAAATTGTTTGTGTTTAAATATTGTTTTATATTTATTGTTTTAGGGTCAGACACCTCTTCACTGGGCAGCAATGAATGGCAGAACAAAGGTAGTAGACCTTCTGTTAAAGGCAGGATCATCCCTGTCTGTAGTGAACGATCGGGTAATTAAACCGTCAGTAAAATTAAGACAATCAAATATTAAACTCTTCATGTTACGCGTCATTTTACTCCTGAAACAGAAAATTTAGGGATTTATGATGTTACCAAAAAAAAAAGAAGATTTCATGGCAGCCATTAACTGCTTGAACAGACTGATTTGTTACAAGGAATGGAGAGAGTATCAAATGTGTTATGTGGCATCTAGTTTTATTTGTCTGATCAAATAGAATTAGAAATTGTTCATTGTATCAATATTTGTTGCAAATTTTTTTTTTTTTTTATGAATTCAACTGAATTGTTAATAAGAAAAAATGTCAGTAAAACATATGAAACTCTTCATGACAAATGCATTTTTAAATGCAGAAAACAAAATATCAGAAGTGTCATGTTGCATCTTGTTTTAATCGTGTGATTGAACTGAATCAGAAAATGTTAATTTCATCAAAATTTCTGACGAAAAATGTTTTTTTATGTAACCATGGCAACTGAATTGTTCATAAAATATTTTTGTAATAGAAAGTTGTCTTGCTTGTTAAGATTTAATGAACGAAATGTATGTTATTTACTTAGAAATTGTTTGTCTTTAAATATTGTTTTATATTTATTGTTTTAGGGCTGGACACCTCTTCACACAGCAGCAGTGTATGGCAACACAGAGGTAGTAGACCTCCTGTTACAGGCAGGAGCCTCCCTGTCTGTAGTGGACGATGAGGTAATTAAACCCTCAATAAAACTAAGACAATCAAATATTAAACTCTTCAAGTGACGCATCATTTTACTCCTGAAAGAGATAATGTTGATTTTTATGACATTACAAAAAAAAATATGATTTGATGGCAGCCATTAACAGCTTGAACAGACTGATATGTTACAAGGAATGGAGAAAGTATCAAATGTGTCGTGTAGCATCTAGTTTTAATTATCCTATTGAACTGAAACAGAAAATGTTAATTTTATTAGAATTTGTTACGAAAAATGTGTTTTTTAATCTTGACAATACAACTCAATTCTTGATCACCAGATGCCTTCAAGTTGAATGTCATCTTAAACAGAGAAAATGAAATATCAGAAGTATCGTGTTGCATCTTGTTTTAATCTTGTGATTGAATTGAATCAGAAAATATTAACTTTATCAAAATTTCTGACGTAAAATGATTTTTTTTTATTTTGACAATACAACTGAATTCTTTATCAACAGATCCCATCAAGTTGAATGTCATCTTGAACAGAGAAAATAAAATATCAGATGTGTCGTCTTGCATCTTGTTTTAATCGTGTGATTGAACTGAATCAGAAAACATTAATTTGATCAACATTTCTGACGAAAAATGATTTTTTTTTTAATTTTGACAATCAAACTAAATTTTTGATCAACAGACCCTCTCAAGTTCAATGTCATCTTAAACAGAGAAAATAAAATATCAGAAGTGTCGTGTTGCATCTTGTTCAAATCGTGTGATTGACCTGAATCAGATCATGTTAATGCTATCAATATTTCTGACGAAACATAATGTTTTATGTAACCATGAAAACTGAGTGTTTATAAAATACTTTTGTAATATAAAGTTGTGTTGTTTGTGAAGATTTAATGACAAAATGTATGTTATTTACTGAGAAATTGTTTGTGCTTAAATATTGTTTTAATATTTATTGTTTTAGGGTCAGACACCTCTTCACTTTGGAGCATGGCAGGACACGACAGAGGTAGTAGATCTTCTGTTAAAGTCAAGAGCCTCCATGTCTGTAGTGAACAATGAGGTAATTAAACCCTCAGTAAAATCAAATATTAAACTCTTCAAGTGACGCATCATTTTACTCCTGAAACTGAAAATATTGAGTTTTATGACGTTACAAAAAAATATGATTTGATGGCAGCCATTAACAGCTTGAACAGACTGATTTGTTACTAGAAATGGAGAAAGTATCAAGCGTGTCATGTGGCATCAAGTTTTAATTGTCTGAACAAGCAGAATTAGAAATTGTTCATTTTATCAATGTTTGTTACACAAATTGATTGTTTTATGAATTAATGACAACTGAATTGTTTATAAATAAAGACGTCAGTAAAACATATGAAATCATGCATGACGAATGTATTTTTAAACGCAGAAAATAAAATATCAGATCTATCGTGTTGCATCTTGTTTTAATCAAGTGATTGAACTGAATCAGAAAATATAAATTTCATCAAACTTTCTGACGAAAAATGATTTGTTATGTAACCATGACAACTGAATTGTTTCTAAAATACTTTTGTATTATAAAATTGTGTTGTTTGTGAAGATTTAATGACAAAATGTCTGTTATATACTGAGAAATTGTTTTTGTTTAAATATTGTTTTCATATTTATTGTTTTAGGGTCAGACACCTCTTCACACAGCAGCAGAGAGGGGCAAGATGAAGGTAGCAGAGCGCCTGTTAAAGTCAGGAGCCTCCCTGTTTGTAGTGAACAATGAGGTAATTAAACCCTCTGTAGAACTAAGAAAATCAAATATTAAACTATTCAAGTGATGCATCATTTTACTCCTGCAACAGAAAATGTAGAGTTTTATGACGTTGCAAACAAATATGATTTGATGACAGCCATTAACAGCTTGAATAGACTGAATTGCTACAAGTAATGGAGAAAGTATCAAACGTATCATGTTGCGTCTTGTTTTAATTATCTCATTGAACTGAAGCAGAAAATGTAAATTGTATTGGAATTTGTGACGAAAAATGTTTTTTTTATGAATTTGACAATGACACTGAATTATTGATATACAGATCCCTTGAAATTAAAATAAAATTTCAGACATTTTTGTATTTAATGCCTGATCAAATTGATCAAACTGAATTAGAAATTGTTAATTTTATCAATATTGGTTCCGAAAATTGAAGGTTTTATGTAGCCATGACAACTGAATTGCTAATTTGATCGTGTGGCGTCTTGATTTAATTATCTGATAAAACGAATTAGAAATTGTTAATTTTATCAATATATGGTACGGAAAATGGTTTTCGATGTAATCATGACAACTGAATACGGTTGTTTCAAATCATGTCAATTCCTACCACGTTTCATCTTGTTCGTGTTTTGACGTCTGAAATGTTGGGCAGACGACTTCCGGTGGTTACGCTATTACTGTGACAACGTCAGCATATCATAGACGTAGATGCGGTAGATTGTATGTAATTGTAATATGGAGACGCCAAGGAAATCGCTGATATCAGAAATATATTCATAAAGGCAGATCGTTTTCCTTTCATGATGCTGACAGCTGCAAATAAAGAAAGAAAGCAAATTTAATTTTAAAGAAGTAATTGTCTCT
>MJUT01012362.1:451578-493423 GCA_002080005.1 Gigantidas platifrons | reverse complement strand
CAGCTATTCATGCGACATAAAGGAGCTTTTGTGTTGATGTTCAATGGAAGAATCGATTTCTCTGTTCCTTTATATGAATATAAACAAGGAGAAACTACAGAATGTAAGTTGGTATCATACTTTTGGAATCTGTTTTTTGGTGTTGCTCACCTGACTAGAAGGATCATGTGAGCTACTGCAATCACTTTGTGCTCGTCGTCTGTCTGTCTTGTCAATTGTCAGTAAGCTCAAATTCTGAACATCAAATCTACCTGCCGTGGAATTTTCAAACACAATACAGTTATCTACTCATTTTTAATCTTCTGCTGCAAAACCATCCAACCAATTGAAACCAAAATTGCAGGATAGGGATAGTCATTGAGAAGAGGATATTCATATTGCGCTAAGATGAAGCTGATCCTCTCTGGGGCGGGACTATTTGGGTGGGTGTGTAAAAGGAAGAATGTAGGTAAATCTTAGAAAACATATTTGATGTGTAGCTTCATTTAGATTTTTTTCTTTTTTTTTCTCTTAAGAAATTCAACTTTTGTGCTACATCATAGTTTTGTGGTGTCTCGATCAGAAATGTTTCCACAAACTTCTGTCCTTAATTCTCTATTGATACTACATCATGGTTGGTTGGCTATGGAGGCTAGCGCCACTTTCAGCAGTATGTCAGTTATAATGTGGCGGTCAGTTTCATTGGTCGAGGAAACCGGAGTACCCGGAGAAAGTCACTAACAAACTTTATCATATAATGTTGTATCGAGTACACATCAACATGAACCGGGAACCGATTCCACAGGTAGGTGAAAATCCAACTACCACACCATCACAACCATTACGGCCCCAACAAAGAACAATTCATCTTGTGTGATATTGTATATACATACCGTTCATAACACAAGAACTGACAGACAACTTTTATTTTAGACACCAGAAATGTTACTTATTATATAAAACTAACCTGTTCTGAAGATTACTGCTTCTCTATCATTATATAAAACTAACCTGTTCTGCAGATTACTGCTTTCTATCATTATATAACACTAACCTGTTCTGAAGATTACTGCTTCTCTACCATTATATAAAACTAACCTGTTCTGAAGATTACTGCTTCTCTACCATTATATAACACTAACCTGTTCCGAAGATTACTGCTTCTCTATCATTGTATAAAACTTTTCTGTTCTGAGAATTACTGCTTCTCTATCATTATATAAAACAAGTCTGTTCTGAGGATTACTGCTTCTCTATCATTACATAAAACTAATCTGTTCTGATGATTACTGCGTCTCTATCATTATATAAAACTAGTATGTTCTGAAGATTACTGCTTATCTACCATTATATAAAACAAACCTGTTCTGATGATTACAGGCTCTCTACAATTGTATAAAACTAACCTGTTTTAAAGATTACTGCTTTTCTACCATTATAAAAAACTAGCCTGTTCTGAAGATTACTGCTTCTCTATCATTATATAAACTAGTCTGTTCTGAAGATTACTGCTTCCCTATCATTATATAAAACTAGCCTGTTCTGAATATTACTGCTTTTCTACCATTAAATAAAAATAATTTGTTCTAAATATTACTGCTTCTCTATCATTATATCAAACTAGTCTAATCTGAAGATTACTGCTTCTCTATCATTATATAAAACTAGCCTGTTCTGAATATTACTGCTTCTCTACCATTATATGAAACTAACCTGTTCTGAAGATTACTGCTTCTTTATCATTATATAAAACTAGACTGTTCTGAGGATTATTTTTCTCTATCATTATATAAAACTAGTCTGTTCTGAAGATTATTTCTTGTCTACCATTGTACAGACCCTGGATCGTATAAGTTTACACCACACAAACGAACGAAAAACGCAAACGAAACGAACGAAAAACGAACGAACGCTTCACATGAACGACACGAACAACGCACGATATATGAAACGAACGCACGATACATGAAACAAACGCACGATACACGAAACCAACGCACGATACACGAAACAAAGACACGATACACGAAGCGAACGCACGATACACGAAACGAACGCACGATACACGAATGGTATCGTGTTATTATTTGAATGACTTTTGTGCAAATTGATGTGATTAGCTTCTGTCATCCTATATTTTATAAGCAAGTTATATATATAAATGATAAATTAGTCGGTAAAGTAATAGGATAATACAATTTATATTAAATAGTATTTATTACCAATGTGTTTAATAATTATATTTATGATTAAATTTTAAATATCATATATTTGACTTCCAAATATGACTTTCTATTTATATAATTAAACAGAATTTATATTTATTTAATTATATGATTATACAGAATTTATATTTATATAACTATATAATTATACATAATTTATATTTATATAACTATATAATTATACATAATTTATATTTATAATTATTCGGATTCTGAATTGACAATTCCAACCAGACATAGGTGTTTCAGTTAAGCTGTCCAAGAGGCGTGTGGCTTCAAAAGGTCATATAATTGTTAATTAGAATGAAATTACAAATGTAAGAGTTGACATTTCACACCTGCAGTGCATGTATTTTCCAGGTGAAGCTGCCAGAGGCGTTTGTTTAGATACATGTAGATGATTTCTTGTTTATTTGTCCTAGAGTAAATTATAGAAAAAATGCATTTATTAGATATGTTTTCCCTTTTTGTACAAAATTACTGGTACATGTATATAAAGGAAATACATGTTTGTATATATAAAATTTTGCTTACACTTTAATTAACAATTTTTAGTAATAGTAAGATTGAAATTGTAGTAATTATTTTAAACTGGAAATCGTAGCGTGCGTTCTGTTCATGTATCGTGTATCGTTCTTTTCGTGTATCGTTCGTTTTGTGTATCGTTCGTTCGTATTTTGTTTCATGTGTTCGTCGAATTAAACAGGCGAACGGTACACGAAACGAACGAACAAATTACACGCACGAAACGCAAACGAACGAAAAACGCAAACGTTACGAAATACCTGTTAAGTTAAACGATCCACGGTCTGTATAAAACTAACCTATTCTGAACATTACTTCCGCTCTACCATTGCATAAATCTAACCTGTTCTGAAGATTACTGCTTCTCTACCATTATATAAAACTAATCTGTTCTGAAGATTACTGCTTCTCTACCATTATATAAAACTAGCAAGTTCTGAAGATAACTGTTTCTCTACCATTATGTAAAACAAGTATGTTGTGGAGATTACTGCTTCTCTACCATTATAAAAAAACTACCATTTTCTGAAGATTCTTGCTTCTCTACCATTATATAAAACTAGCCTGTTCCAAAGATTACTGCTGCTCTACCATTATATAAAATTAATCTGTTCTGGAGATTACTGCTTCTCTACCATTATATAAAATAACATGTTCTGAAGATTACTGCTTCTCTATCATTATATAAAGCTAGTATGTTCTGAAGATTTTTGCTTCTCTACCATTATATAAAACTAACCTCTTCTGAAGATTACTGCTTCTCTACCATTATATAACGCTAAAATGTTCTGAAGATTACTGCTTCTCTATCATTATATAAAGATAACCTGTTCTGAGGATTACTGCTTCTGTATCATTATGTAAAACTAGTCTGTTCTGAAGAGTATTGCTTCTCTACCATTATACTAAACTGTTATGTTCTGAAGATTACTACTTCTCTATCATTATATAAAACTAACCTGTTCTGAAGATTACTGCTTCTCTACCATTATATAAAACTAACCTGTTCTGGAGATTACTGCTGCTCTACCATTATATAAAACTAACCTGTTCAGAATATGACTGCTGCTCTACCATTATATAAAACTAACCTGTTCAGAATATGACTGCTTCTCTACCATTATATAAAACTAATCTGTTCTGAAGATTACTGCTGCTCTACCATTATATAAAACTAACCTGTTCTGAAGATTACTGCTTCTCTACCATTGTATAAAACTAGTATGTTCTGAAGATTACTGCTTCTCTATCATTACATAAAACTAATCTGTTCTGAGGATTACTGCTTCTCTATCATTATATAAAACTAGTATGTTCTGAGGATTACTGCTTTTCTACCATTAGAAAAAACTAACCTGTTCTGAAGATTACTGCTTCTCTATCATTATATAAAACTAGTCTGTCCTGAATATTACTGCTTCTCTATCATTATATAAAACTAGTATGTTCTGAAGATTACTGCTTCTCTACTATTAGGAAAAAACGAACCTGTTTTGAAGATTACTACTTCTCTATCATTATATAATACAAACCTGTTCTTAGGATTGCTACTTTTCTACAATTATATAAAACTAGCCTGTTCTGAAGATTACTGCTTCTACACCATTATATAAAACTAACCTGTTTGAAAGATTACTGCTTCTCTATCATTATATAAAACTAGCCTGTTCTGAAGATTACTGCTTCTCTATCATTATATAGAACCAGTCTGTTTTGAAGATTACTGATTCTCTACCATTATATAAAACTAGCCTGTTCTGAAGATTATTTCTTCTCTCTCATTATATAAAACTAACCTGTTCTGAAGATTACTGCTTCTTTATCATTATATAAAACTAGATGGTTCTGAGGATTACTTCTTCTCAATCATTATATAACACTAGACTGTTCTGAAGATTACTTCTTCTCAATCATTATATAAAACTAATCTGTTCTGAAGATTACTGCTTCTCTACCATTATATAAAACTAACCTGTTCTGAAGATTACTGCTTCTCTACCATTATATAAAACTAGCCTCTTCTGAAGATTACTGCTTCTCTACCATTATATAAAACTAGCCTCTTCTGAAGATTACTGCTTCTCTACCATTATATAACGATAAAATGTTCTGAAGATTACTGCTTCTCTACGATTATATAAAACTAACCTGTTCTGAAGATTACTGCTTCCCTACGATTATATAAAACTAACCTGTTCTGAAGATTACTGCTTCTCTACCATTATATAACGCTAAAATGTTCTGAAGATTACTGCTTCTCTATCATTATATAAAACTAACATGTTCTGAAGATTACTGCTTCTCTACGATTATATAAAACTAAAATGTTCTGAAGATTACTGCTTCTCTATCATTATATAAATCTAACATGTTCTGAAGATTACTGCTTCTCTACCATTATATAAAACTAACCTGTTCTGAAGATTACTGCTTCTCTACGATTATATAAAACTAACCTGTTCTGAAGATTACTGCTTCTCTACCATTATATAACGCTAAAGTGTTCTGAAGATTACTGCTTCTCTATCATTATATAAAGCTAACCTGTTCTGAGGATTACTGCTTCTGTATCATTATGTAAAACTAGTGTGTTCTGAAGATTATTGCTTCTCTACCATTATACTAAACTGTTATGTTCTGAAGATTACTACTTCTCTATCATTATATAAAACTAACCTGTTCTGAAGATTACTACTTCTCTATCATTATAGAAAACTAACCTGTTCTAAAGATTACTGCTGCTCTACCATTATATAAAACTAACCTGTTCTGGAGATTACTGCTTCTCTACAATTATATAAAACTAACCTGTTCTGAAGATTACTGCTGCTCTACAATTAAATAAAACTAACCTGTTCTGAAGATTACTGCTGCTCTACAATTATATAAAACTAACCTCTTCTGAAGATTACTGCTGCTCTACAATTATATAAATCTAACCTGTTCTGAAGATTACTGCTGCTCTACAATTATATAAAACTAACCTCTTCTGAAGATTATTGCTTCTCTACCATTATACTAAACTGTTATGTTCTGAAGATTACTGCTTCTCTACCATTATATAAAACTAACCTGTTCTGAAGATTACTGCTTCTCTACCATTATATAAAACTAGCCTGTTCTGAAGATTTTTGCTTCTCTATCATTATATAAAACTAGTCTGTTCTGAATATCATTGCTTCTCTATCATTATATAAAACTACTATGTTCTGAAGATTACTGCTTCTCTACCATTAGAAAAAAACGAACTTGTTATGAAGATTACTGCTTCTCTATCATTATATAATACGAACCTGTTCTGAGGATTGCTACTTTTCTACAATTATATAAAACTAGCCTGTTCTGAAGATTACTGCTTCTCTATCATTATATAAAACTAACCTGTTTTAAAGATTTCTGCTTCTCCACCATTATATAAAACTAACCTGTTTGAAAGATTACTGCTTCTCTATCATTTTATAAAACTAGCCTGTTCTGAAGATTACTGCTTCTCTATCATTATATAAAACCAGTCTGTTTTGAAGATTACTGCTTCTCTACCATTATATAAAACTAGCCTGTTCTGAAGATTACTGCTTCTTTATCATTATATAAAACTAGATTGTTCTGAGGATTACTTCTTCTAAATCATTATATAAAACTAGACTGTTCTGAAGATTATTGCTTCTCTATCATTATATAAAACTAACCTGTTCTGAAGATGACTGCTGCTCTACGATTGTATAAAACTAGTCTGTTCTGAAGATTACTGCTTCTCTACCATTATATAAAACTAACCTGTTCTGAAGATTACTGCTTCTCTACCATTATATAAAACTAACCTGTTCTGAAGATTACTGCTTCTCTACGATTATATAAAATTAGTATGTTCTGAAGATTACTGCTTTTCTACTGTTAAATAAAACTAATCTGTTCTGAAGATTACTGCCTCTCTATCATTATATAAAACTAGACTGTTCTGAAGATTACTGCTTTTCTACCATTATATAAAACTAACCTGTTCTGAAGATTACTGCTGCTGAATCAGTATATAAAACTAGCCTGTTCCGAAGATTATTGCTTTTCTATCATTAAATAAAACTAATCTGGTCTGAAGACTACTGCTTCTCTATCATTAGATAAAATGAGTATGTTTTGAAGATTACTACTTCTCTACCATTATATAAAACTAGAGTTTTCTGAAGATTATTGCTTCTCTATCATTATATATAACTAACCTGTTCTGGAGATTACTGCTTCTTTATCATTATATAAACTAGCCTGTGCTGAAGATTACTGCTTTTCTGTCATTATATAAAACTAGTATGTTCTGAAGATTACTGCTATTCTACCATTATTTAAGTTCTCACAGGACCTACACAAGTGTCCTTTCAAACAGCGCTATATTGATGGGTCTGCCAATTGCTCCACGAAAACTCTTTCCAAATTATTAACATGCATTCTATCGGCGGTCAAAACCGGGCTTCAGAGTTACCGTGCCACTAACTACTCGAGGGTTGGTGTGAATCAGATGTGGATTCTGAAAAAGTCTAAAGATTTGTTAGAGTACATGCATACAATCTAGGTCCCTCTCCTCTTGCGATAGCATTAAAACAATTGACTTCTCTACTCCCTACACAACTATTCCTCACTCTTAGCTGAAGGACAAATTCAGGGAGTTGGTCCAACTGTGTGACATGAAAAAGAATGGCCAACATAGATACAAATACCTTGTGCTAGGAAGGGACAGTGTGGTTCGGTTAAGAGCGAAACTTTACGACAAAAGTGATGATTTCAATTTTCCAATTATGAACTTTCGTGTATATGTAGCTAGCATGATTCCAGCAGCACCTGCATATGGAATATATATATCTCAGTTCATACGATATTCCAAAGCTTGTATTTGCAATCAAGATAGAGGGTTGCTGCTAACAAGGAAACTACTGAACGAAGGGTTTCTCTTGGTTAAGTTGAAGTCATCACTTCGAAAGTTTTACGGTCGCCACCATGACTTGGTTGACCATTATGGAATATTAGTGTCACAAATGACCACGGATATGTTCCACTTGTCGCATTTTCTCATTCCTGACTTGTCACCGAGTTTGTAATTAGATCAACATGACTGGTGACACTAGTGGAGCTGTAACTGCTTAGCCTTCCGGATCACCTGAGTTCACCACAGGTTTTTAGTGGGGTTCATGTTATTCGATCTTTAGTTGTATGTGTATGTTTTGTAGATCGTTGTTTGTCCTTTTGTCCTTTTTGTTTTGGTCATTGTGTTGTCCGTTCCTCTCCACGGATTCTGATTACCCCTTTGGCTTTGGTATCGTCAAACTCTTCCTACAGTACAGTGTTATTCTACCATTATAAAATTCTAACATGATGAAAGTGGCATTAAACACCATCAAACAAACAAACAAACAACCAAACCATTCTCTAGAAGATTAAACACCATCAAACAAACAAACAACCAAACCATTCTCTAGAAGATGAAAGTTCAATTCCTTTTATTCCTTGAATCACACTTTATTTACAAAGAATAACTTTTGTTTTAATTTTTACATATATGTTATCGTTTTCTGACTTCACTATACATGTACCTGTAGATATAACTCTATCTCTATCTGTCTTTAAATGATAAAATAATCATCTTTTATTTTCAGCAATTTTGAAACATTGGGTGAACTCCATCCTTTCATGCTGTGCAGATGATGAAGACATCCTTCCTATAATAATGTTCTGTGCCACTCACAGTGATGAGTTTAATCAGGTATGATTATTGATTATAACGATTGTTATCTTACCTAGATCTGCCGCAGTTTTATGTGAGATTTTATCTTTTATCGTTACATAACATCCATTGAAAATAATCATTAGAGTGAGTGAGTGATTATTGTTTTGCACCAACTCAACATCCTTTGTAAATAATGATTAGAGTGAGTGAGTGATTGTTGCCTAGCCCCAACTCAACATCTGTTGTAAATAATCAATAGTGCTTAGTGCCAACTCTGCAATTTATCAGTTATATCATGGCGAGAACAAGTTAATTTTCAATGAGATGATGATGATGATGATGATGATGATGATGATGATGATGAGGATGATGATGATATCCTCGTTGTACTACACCAACATGTTTGTGCTAGCTCACTGAAACAACAGACGTGGATAGACATGTCGCTCAACTCGACCACATTATCCTGATACCGAGTTAACCAGTTTTTACTCTTTCTTCTTAATGCTGTGTGCTTAGCGGAGAACCAACAAATACTAATTTTATTATGTTTGGGTTGACCCGATCCACCGCTCCTGAGGTGAGAACTCTAACCATAACACCACCGATACGGTTCAAATAAAAAAACAATGGCGAAGGGGCAATATAGAATTGACACTTGCAACATTTGGGTACACAAGATACTGGACGGAGACAATAAAAACACAACACAACATAGAAAACTAAAATATGAGCTACACGAACTCAACCCAAAAACCGGAGATTAACCCAGATGCTTGCGAAGGGTTAGCAGTTCTAGTTTCTTTTAAGACACACACCGTGTTATATCAAATGTGGTGAATGCCACCCTGATTTAATCAAGACACCCCTTATGGTATATGGTTTTGCATACTTATATTGACACGTTGATTTACACCTTAAGTCAAGTTTACCTGGACAAATTATTTAATTAATTGAAGAATTCAGCTAAATTTTAAGCTATATATATATCAACGTATATACCAGTAAGAAGACAGACACCTTCAGAAGACATAGGTTGGTTGCCTCATGGTGGTTAACATCACTTTCAACAATATTTCAGCTGTATCGTGGCGGTCAGTTTTACCGATGGAGGAAACTAAACATTTACTTGGAATACCTGGAGAAAACCATCGATCTGTGGCAAGTCACTGACAAACTTTATCACATTATGTTGTATCGTGTACACCTCGCCTAAACAGGAATATACCTCACAACTTTAGTGGTAATAGGCACTGATTGCACAGGTAGTTGTAGATTCAACTACCATACGATCATGGCCACGATAACCTCTAGACGATATAGAGTGAGTGAGTAATTGTATAGCAACAAATGAGCAAATGCTCAGCTTTACCAAGGGGCGAAAACAAATACAAATTTGATGAGATGACAATGATGATGTCCATTTTGTACTAAGCCTATGCGTTTAGTTGGACTTTACTAAATCATTAAAGCAATGATCAACAGGTAGACATGTTCTTCCATTAGAACAAATTATCCTGATTTCGATACAACCAGTCTTTTCTCTTATTCCTTATTTTGACATGCTAAGCACAGAAGTACAAATTACCAGCTTTAGTCTTTGTTGCGACCTTACCTTGGTTCTAACTCAAGATCTACATCACTAGGAGTGGGGATGCTTGCAATTACACAACTAATGCGGGTCACTGAACATGGAAATGCATTTGTATAGTGCTAGAATGATCATTGTGATATGCAAAATTATGCATGAACAAATTTAGGCCACAGGGTATATGTCATTTAAACCCGTGTAGTACATTGATTAAATGTTGTAATTGAAAAAGTGTCAAACATGCCTTTAAAGATCTAAGAACGGAAATGATATAGATAGATCTTTTGCACATTTCTAACATTATTTTAGAATTATATGTTTGTATAAGAGTTATTTCCCTTTTGGGAAAAATCTTGCAATCAATGCAAAATTCAAGGAAAAATATTTCTATAATCTGTAAGACGTGTTATTGTTCTAACAAGCTATGGATTTTCTTGGTGCTCTAAAATTGTCCTATTATTTTTTACAAGGTTCAAATATCCACAATTTGCAACAAAATTGTAATCAAATTTTATATTGTATCCATTGCTTTAACAAGATCAGGTACTATTGCGAACAAATGAAGGTCATGTGGTCTATTGAGTTCAAGTCTTAGAGGATTAAATTATGCATATCCTACAATAGGGAGTTTAATTTATCACATGAGTGATACAGATTCATGTGAGCCTCTTGTTTTCTAATGCTAGTTGTACTTCCAAGCACACTGCACAATGTATATAATCCTCTTAGCATCTGGACATAATCTGCAAATAAACAAATATATTTTCTATATGATAAAAACAAAATGTTCGCCTTGGGAGTATTTTTCTAGACCTGTTAGGATGAGGGGAAAACAAACTTAATTAAAGAATCATCACCTTCTGTAGTGTGTTTGCATGAACAATGATTGTGTTAATCAACACCAATACCCCTCTCTGCTTCCCATACCCCAATCCACCCTTCTCCCCGATCGCCTCCATCCGCCAATACCCTCAAGCCATCACCACCCCAATACACTATTTACCTATATCAAGCCATTAAATGTTTTACTATCGTCTTCCAGAGATCTAATAATTTATATTTCTCGTTTATAGGAAGATCAGATTGATAGGAAAGAGAAGTTGATCCTCGATCTGAGAGAATTATTCAAAAATCACAAACGGAAACAACGCATAATATGCGATGACATATTCTTTATAAATGGAAAAGAAAGAAACGACCCTGAAATCAACAGACTAAAGTCCAAGCTAGTTGAAGTGGCATTTCAGCAGAATTCGTGGGGAAAGCGAATGCCTATGGCGTGGGTTCCGTTGGACCTACAAATATCAGAGATGAGGTTACACAATATGAACATAGTTTCAATAGAAGAACTAACAACTCTGAATCAAAGAAATGAGGACCTAGCTCTGCCTTTTAATCAAATTAAGTATTTTTTAAATGTGCAGCATTCATTGGGCAAAATTTTATATGTTGATCAACACGGACTAGATAATTTCATCATAGTACAGCCACAATCACTGGTAAATATCTTAAGATCATTCATCACAGATGAGCTTTCCTGGCCAAAGGACCAGGAATTGAGAGGTATCCTATGTACTCTTACTAACACAGGAATAATCGCTAAACAAGATCTCCTCAAACTGTGGTCACAGGAGAAATTTCATCAACACATGCCAAATGATGACTTTAAAGAATTTATAATACAAGTCCTGGTTCATCTAGACATTCTTGTAGAACCAAAGCATTTTAGACAAGAACAGGAGTCTAAGTTCCAGTCATATCTTGTACCATGCATGGTGAAACGTAGATTCCCAGTCACCGATTTCTATGACAAATCAGCAGACAAGATGATATGCTTATCTTACACACTCTTAAAATCGTCCATACCTGCTGCCTTGTCTTTTAAGTTAATTGGTTCTGCAATAAATGTTTGGCCGTTAAAGGAAACACCAGAAGGTATTTGTTTGTATCATCAGGCTGCAATTCTTTGTATTGATGGATCAAATGAGTTGCATCTTTTGGTTGAAGATGATAAGGTCTTTGTCTACTTAATAAACAAAGTCGCAAAGCGATTCATACAGCCAAACATTGCATCCACGGTACAAGAATGCCTAACATTGACAATGACAAGAGTACTAAAGTTTTATCACAAAAGCTTCGGAAAGTCACTATCTACATCTGAAGTATCAAAAACGTTTGAACTAGAGGTAGGGGAGTGGTGCACCTCAGGAGGAGGCTGTTATATATCAGTCCCAGAAGTAAAACAGAAGACAGAATGGTTATGTAAGAATAAACAGACACACCAAGCAAAATATCCCAATTTCTGGATACTTGATAAGGTAAGTTTGACCTGTATTAATTTATCATTGATTCTTTTTTGTAAATATTGTGTAACATTTTTAGAGTTCCTAAATACATTAAGCGCTGTATTGCACTATTCCTCATTAATTGTTTTCCTTTTGTTGTAATTTTCTACTTGTTCTTCTCCTGGTTCTAGACGTCTAACAATCAACAACCAGTTTATTAAGTTTGTCAGTGATTTGCGACAGGTCGGTGGTTTTCTCCGGGTCCTCCAGTTTCATCCACCAATAAAACTGACCGCCACGATATAACCGATACATTGTTTAAAGTGGCGTTAAGCACCATCTATCAAACAAACAAACGATCAACAACCAGTCAATCAATTATTAAAAAACCAGAAAAACCTAGAGCACATTCTTCAAACGAGATGTTCCTAAAACCATGCTCTAGATACAAAACAGAACAATGGACGGAAATAAATAATATGCTTAGAAGAGTTTGAAGATACCAAAGGGGTAATCAGAATCCGTATATCGAAGAAGAACAGACAACACAATAGTCCAAAGAAAAAGTACAAAAGGACAAACAACGATCTACAAAACATACATATAAAACTAAAGATCGAGTAACACTAATCCCACTAAAAACCAGTGGTGAACTCAGGTCCTCCAGAAGGGTAAGCAGGTACTGTTCCACTAGTGGCACCCCTCGTCACAGTCGTGTTAATCTAGTTACAACCCCGGTGATAAGTCATGAAGGAGGAAAGGACCAGGAAGTGCTTAGGACAAGAGGAACACAGATATTCCATAATGGTCAAACAAGTCATGGTGGCGACCGTAAAGCTTTCGAAGTCATGCTTTCAACTTAACCAAGAGAAACGCTTGATTCAGTACCTTCCTTGTTAGCTGCAACCCTCTATCAAGGAAATCGTGATAGGAAATACATGCTCTGGAATATCGTATCATCAAAGGTCCATCAGTCGTCTGTCCATCTGGCTCTCCGTTTGTCTTAGTTCATTTCGCCCAATGTTCCATCAGTTGTCTGTCCATCTGGCTCTCCGCTTGTCTTAGTTCATTTCGCCCACAGGTCCATCTATCGTCTCTCCATCTGGCTCTCCGTTTGTCTTAGTTAACTACACCCAAAGATCCACCTGTCGTCTCGTCATCTGTCTTTCCGATTATCTGTCTTTCCGTTTGTCTTTCAGCAAGCTTTACATTTTTATATCCTTTTTAATTTTGTTCTGAAAAATTGTCTATAAAAGTATGAATTCTGGAAACTTGTTGTGTGTTGTGAATTACATATTTACATTTAAAATTTGAAATTTACAGTTCATAGATAATGTAATTGGTTAATTATTAGGTCAATCTCTATCAGGAATACATGTAGAGAATGAAAACGTAGATATCATATATTAGCCGATTTAGCATTCCAATTTTATGATTATGAGCGTACCTGGTGTAAGTTATTCCAGAAAATGGTTGTGTGATGGGTTCAGTGAGTGAGTGATTGTTGCTTAACGCCAATTCAGCAATTTTGCATCTATATCATGGCGAGAACAAGTTAATTTTCAATGAGATGATGATGAGGTCTGCTTTGTGCTAGAACAACACGCTGAGTTGGATTTTTATAGTGCTAGCTTACTGAATCAACAGTCTGCGGATAGACATGTCGCCCCACTCGGACACATTATTCTGATTCCGAGCCAACCAGTCTTTGTTCTTTCACCTTAATGCTGCGTGCTTAGCGGAGAACCAACAAATACCAAGTTTATAGTCTTTGGTTTGACCTGACCTGGGCTCGAACCCACGATCTACCGCATTCGAGGTGAGCACGATAACGTTACGCCGCCGGTGAGGTTTTCATGGGTTCACTTAATATCTTAATATGTGTTCTGAATATAATAGATAGGAAAGTTCAAAGAGTGAAGGTCAACAATTCCTTCAATATCAAAAAAACGAACAATCATATCTCACCTCAAATCATGGAACATATAAAAGACCACCTACATGAAGTTTGAAATGCATGTCCTAGTTTGGACAGCAAATATAGCAGGCTTAAACTGGTTAATAGAATCCCGACCCTCCCTTTTTTCCAAAAACATACATATGGATATAACAAAAAAAAACTTTGATACCTAATGTAGTGCGAACAACACGTTTCTAGAATAACCTGCATCAGGTACGTTCAAAGTCGAAAGATTATAAAGCCAAATGATAAGAGATTTTTTTTAATAAGGGAATAATCCATAGATTTAAACAACTTTGGTAGAAATGGTAAAATACTTCAAGCAAAAACAGAAGAGATATTTCTATGACAAAAGATGCCTTACTGTGATATAAAAAATAAGACAATTATATCTGTAAAACATATCTTACTGTGAATATAAAAACATAAGACAATTATATCTGTAACAAAAGATACCTTAATGTGAACATAAAAAAATAAGGTAACAAAAGATACCTTACTGTGAATATAAAAAAATAAGACAATTATATCTGTAACAAAAGATACCTTACTGTGAATATAAAAAATAAGACAATTATATCTAAGACTGTTCAGTTATTTATCTGGAATTCAAGAGTTAAAGTTAACGTTTATTATTTGGATACATTAATCTATAAAGAACATGATCAGTGATGTAATAGTCAGTGTGCTCCCCTCGAGTGAGGTAGATCTTTACAGTATTTATACCAGGAATATGATTGATTGTGTCCTCGCCTCGAGTGAGGTATATCTGGCGTTACCACATTCTTTACAGTATTTATACTAGGAATATGATGGATTGTGTGCTCGCCTCGAGTGAGGTAGATCTGGCGTTACCACATTCTTTAAATTATTTATACTAGGGATATGATGGATTGTGTCCTCGCCCCGAGTGAGATAGATCTGGCGCTACCACATTCTTTACAGTATGTATACTAGGGATATGATGGATTGTGTGTTCACATCGAGTGAGGTAGATCTTGCGTTACTATATTCTTTACAGTATTTATACTAGGGATATGATGGATTGTGTGCTCACCTGGAGTGAGGTAGATCTTGGGGCACCATATTCTTTAGATTATTTATACTAGGGATATGATGGATTGTGTCCTCGCCTCGAGTGAGGTAGATCTTGGGTTACCACATTCTTTACAGTATGTATACCAGGAACATGATGGATTACATCTTACCATATTCTTGATAGAATGTATGCTAATTAGGAAAGTGTTGGCATTACATTTTACCATATTCATGGTGTTATATGTTTACTAACATATGTTGTTTGTACATTTTATATTATATTATAATTTCAGAAACAAGTCAAATGTGATGAAAAGTGTTCAGGTAGGTTTATATAATATTTTAAGTAGAAACAAATGATGTAAAATACATTGAGTGGCCGTGTGCATAGTGTTAGAAGTACAGATGTTGCCTGCTGTTGTGAGTTTAACATATTGAATTTTGGAACTGTTCTTGCATCCAGTAAAAATGGTGATTGCAATATTATGAAAATGTTACTTAACTGCTGTGCATGCCATAACAGTGTTTATCATGTCATTATATTTTCATGACATAAGTTCACTGGCATATGACCCATAATAATGTTTCATCAAATCTCCCACGTCCCCACAACATATCAGTAAAGTGGAGCAGGTTAGAGATGTTATTTTAATCAGATTGGTATGAAATAACGTTGGTAGAAATACTTCCTGCATAATCCGCTATATTTTGTTGTATTCTATAGTAATTTGTTTTTTGTCGATCGAAAATACACGATGAATGAATGAGTTCCTTTATGAGTTTATAGTGAATAAATCTCTGAATGTACGACTGGTCAGTAAAGCTCTCTACAGATTATGACTAATATTACCATTTTCTATGCAGAACTTTTACACAAAAGTATATTACTTCCCCTTTTAGCTGTATTAGATTTTAGCTGATAGTACCAATTTTCAGTGACCGCATCGGTGGTGTAATGGTTAGCGTACTCACCTCGAGTAAAGACTATAAAATTGATATTTGTTGCTTCTCCGCTAAGCGTGCAGCATTAAGAAGTAAGAGCAAAGATTGGTTAGCTCGGAATCAGAATAATGTGTCCGAGTGGAGCGACATGTTTACCCGCGGACTGTTGTTTTAGTGAACTAGCACTATACAAATCCATCTCAGCGTGTTGGTCTAGAACAAAGCGGACCTCATCATCATCTCATATATTACCTCCACTTTTTTCTGTATCAGATTTTGACTGATATTACCATTTTCAATGCGAAAGTTTCTACACGAAAGTATATTAACTCCCCTTTTAGCTGTATTATACTTTGACTGATATTACCATTTTCAATGCAAACCTTTCTACACAAAAGTATATTACCTCCCCTTTTACTTGTATTAGATTATGACTGATATTACTGTTTTCAATGCAAAACTTTCTACACAAGGGTATATTAGGTCAACTTTTAATTGTATCAAATTATGATTGATATTACCTTTTTCAATGCAGAACTGTCTACACAAAAGTACATTACCTCTCCATTTAGCTGTATCATATTATAACTTATACTATCATTTTCAATGCAGGTCTTGATGCAAAACACTTAGCGTTACATCCAGAAGACAAACATCTTTTCAGACTGGCTCTACTCATAACAGTAGATGCATGCTACAAACTTGTCATCAAGCTAGGATTGTCACACATTACCTGGAATGACATTTACCACATGCATAGCACTGAAGTGAAAGTCGCGAAATTTCTTGCTCTTTGTGAATGGAGAAACAAGAAGTCTGAGTCGTCATTTCAGGATTTATCTGCTGCTTTAGCTGAAGACTATCATATTCATTTTCTATGTCAGGTAGGCAATAACTGTAGTCATAGGGGACTGTTTAACTGTATACTAGGTAATAACTGTAGTCATAGGTGACTGTTTAACTGTATGGCAGGTAATACCCGTAGTCATAGGTGATTGTTTGACTGTATGGTAGGTAATAAATGTAGTCATAAGTGACTGTTTAACTGTATGGTAGCTAATAGCCGTAGTCATAGGTGACTGGTTCATTGTACGGTAGGTAATAACTATAGTCATAGGTGACTGTTTAACTGTATGGAAAGTAATAACTGTAGTCATAGGTGACTGTTTAACTGTATAGTAGGTAATAACTGTAGTCATACGTGCTTGTTTATCTGCATGGTAGGTAATACCTGTAGTCATAGGTAACTGTATGGTAGGTAAAAATTGTCTTAAGTAGGTAATAACTGTAGTCATATGTGACTGTTTAGCTGTATGGTAGGTAATAACTGTAGTCATAGGTGGCTGTTGGACTGTAACTGTACATGTAACTCAGGTCACAGATAACTAATACTCTGTAAAGTTGTCAATAAATTAAATCACAGATGACTGGTTTTTTGTATGGTTGTCCATGACTCAAATCACAGATGATTGGATATGTATATAGGATGAACTTAAGTCACATTTTGAGGTAGGTAGTATCTCACGTCACATGTGACTGGTTCTTTTTGAGGTAGGTTGTATCTCGCGTCACAGGTAAATGTTTCTTTATGAGGTAAGCAGTAACTCAAGTCACAGGTATAAGTGGTTCTTTTTGAGAAAGGTAGTATCTCAAGTCACAGGTAACTGGTTCTTTTTGAGGTAGGTAATATCTCCAGTCACAGGTAACTGGTTCTTTTTGAGGTAGGTAATATCTCCAGTCACAGGTAAGTGGTTCTTTTTGAGGTAGCTAGTATCGCCAGTCACAGGTATGTGGTTTTGTATGAGGCAGGTAGTAACTCAAGTCACAGGTGACTGGTTCTTTATGATGTAAGTAGCATCTCAAGTCACAGGTAAGTGGTTCTTTATGAAGTATGTAGTATCTCAAGTCACAGGTGAGTGGTTCTTTATGAAGTAGGTAGTATCTCCAGTCACAGGTGACTGATTCTTCATGAGGTAGGTAATATCTCAATTCACAGGTAAGTAGTTTTTATGAGGTATGTAGTAACTCAAGTCACAGGTAAGTGGTTCTTTATGAGGAAGGTAGTAACTCAAGTCACATGTGACTGGTTTTTTATGAGGTAGGTAGTATCTCAAGTCACAGGTATGTAGTTATTTATGAGGTTGGGAGTTACTCAAGGGACAGGTAAGTGGTTCTTTATGAGGTAGGTAGTATCTCAAGTCACATGTAAGTGGTTCTTTATGAGGTAGGTAGTAAGTCAAGTCACAGGTAAGTGGTTCTTTGTGATGTAGGTAGTAACTCAAGGCAAAGATGACTGGAATTGGACTCTTGAATCAAAGTTTGTTTAATCTGTAGTTTGAAACATTCAACTGTTTCACAAGAAAGATATAATTTGTGTACATTACTGCTATATATGCTTATCTCATTAATATATTATTAATACATTATAACATAATATTTATTTCAGCTATTCATGGAGGACATAGCAGTTTATGGTATGTAAACCGACCTTTACTGTGATTATTATTTAATCATTCATTTTGAGAAGTATATTTGACGGAGACAATGCCATCAATATAAAATGTATATCTGATGGACACACTACCATCATTACAAAAGGTATGTCTGATGAACACACTACCATCAATACAAACTACTATCAAGATAAAAAGTAGGTCTGACTGACACACTACCATCAATATAAAAGGTATGTTCGACGGGCATACGATGGAAACACTACCATCAATCCGAAAAGGTTCCAAATAAAATTGAAAATCCTCTAATATCAATATTGAATAGGCTTGTTTTGCTTGATGACAATGAGTTGTTTTGAGGTCAAATATTAGACTGCAGGTAAGGCCATTCATTGCTTTAAGATTAACGAGTGTATTAAATTATCTCCCTTGTTTATAGTTAAGGCTTAAAATATATAAGTATCTCCCTTGTTTATAGGTACGATTTAAAATAGATAATTATCTCCCTTGTTTATAGCCAAGACTAAAATATATAATTATCTCCCTTGTTTTTAGCTCAGACTTAAAAAATATAATTATCTCCCTTGTTTATAGTTAAGATTTAAACTATATAATTATCTCCCTTGTTTATAGTTAAGACCTAATATATATAATATATCCCTTGTTTATAGTTTAGACTTAAAATATATAATTATCTCCCGTGTTTAAAGTTAAGACTTAAAATATATAATTATCTCCCTTGTTTATAGCTCTCCCTTGTTTATAGTTAAGACTTAAAATATATAATTATCTCCCTTGTTCATAGTTAAGACTTAAAATCTATAATTATCTCCCTTGTTTACAGTTAAGATTTAAAATATATAATTATCTCCCTTGTTTATAGCTAAGACTTCAAATATATAATTATATTCCTTGTTTATTAAAAAAAACGTACACTTAGGTAAATACGATTATCTCCATTTCTTGTTATTGTCAAAGGTGGCTACCATTGCATGACATATTTAAAGTTGATCCTTTTGGAGGCTAGTAAAGAAATATTAAGGAACTACAATTCCGACTGCTTTTATTTTCTAGATATTGCAAATAATGCACTACAAGAAATCCCTGAGGATGATGTCTTGTATGAGTTATCAAGAACGGTCGGAAACTGTGCTATCCACCTTGGAGTTGAACTGGGATTAACAATGGCAACAATTGAGGAAACTCTTAAAAGGTGTCGAAATAGCACTTTCGAAGAAACCTTTGATGTTATGAAAAAGTGGAAAACTTCAAGTAACGTCAAAACGATAATCATGCTGATGAAGGCATTTCAGTCGGCTGATAGAAGAGGACTCGATTTTTTAAGGGAGAAATATGGGTAATTCTGATAAATCAAAGACAAACATTATACAACATTCTGCAGATTGTACAAGCAAAACTTGCTTTTCTCCAATCTATATGTATGATGTTTTACATGTTAAGTTAAGAGTTAGGGTGTGTGATGTTCAAAGCCACTTTCAATGACATTTCATTTTTATTTATCGTGGCAGTTAGTTGCATTGATGGAGGAAACCATAGTATCCACAGAAAACCACAGACCTTTCGCAAGTCACTGACAAACTTTATCACATAATGTTGTATCAAGTACACCTCACCATCAACAGGATTCGAACTCACGACTTTTGTGATGATGGCCATTCATTGCATAGATAGTTGTAAATCCAGCTACAATATAACAAGAATAGTGAGTGATTGTTGCTTAACACCACCTCAGCAATATTTCGGTTATATCAAGTTATACTTTAATGAGATGATGATGTTTGCCTGTACTAGACAATCACACTTGGTTGGATTTTCATAGTGCTAGCTCACTGAGACAACAGTCCATGGATAGACATATGTTGTCGCCCCACTCGGACACGTTATCCTGATTCCGAGCCAACCAGTCTTTGTTCTTTCTGTTTAATGCTGCGTGCTTAGTGGAGAAGCAACAAATACCAATTTTATTGCTAAGATTGGGGTCAGACAAGTTGAGACATCGCCCTCAAGATTAAAGGAATTATATCAGAACATTGCTCTATTTTCAATTGATTGTATTTTACACTTTACTGATTGTTGTGTAAGTTAAAGTGAATTGATCAGGTGTACTAGCTAATTATTTAGTAGTTTACAAACATGTAGTCAGATATCTGGGAAACAATGATTGTGAAAATAAAAAATTTTCATGGTGACATATGTTGTGACACCATAATCTATGAATATAGTCGTATCTTATGAAGGTTACTACGGAAAAGACTCGTGCATACTAAATTAGATAGCTATGCTTTTCTTTGTCACGACAGTAGGAATGAAATATCCAATACTAAATGCTAATTTCTTTCCTGAGTGTAGTTAAAATCAAATATTATAGTTTATGTTTTTATTTTCCCTATTTGTCCTTGTTAGCGCAGCCAGTCAATAGTTTAGTCTACAGACCGGGCCCGATCAACATAATGTTTTCTTCTGGATTTTGTCCGAACTGGTTTTTAGCTCACCTTGCCAAAGACAATGTGAGCTTTTTCCATCACTTGGCGTCCGTCGTCTGTCGTCCATTGTCTTTTCACATTTCAATCTTCTCCTCTGAAACCGCAAAGCCAATTGATCTGGAATTTGGAAGGAAGCATCAACATTTTTGCATGGAAGGTACTCTATAAAGATTGCTCATTTCATCCCGATCCATTAACAAACATGGACGCCATAGACAATTCTTGTTTCTGATTGGCCGATTTTTTAAAATATTCTCTGAAACCGCTTGGCCAAATCAACCGACACTTGGTAGAAAGCATCTATGGAAGGTCCTCTATTAAGATTGATCATTTCATCCCGATTCGCTAACAAACATGGCCGCCACAGGCAATTCTTGTTTCTGATTGGTTGATTTCTAAGAAAATCTTCTCCTCTGTTAAAAGAAGGATAACTCTTGCCTAAGCTGTTAAAAGAAAGATAACTCTTGATATTATCTCCCTTAGAGATTAACTAATGCTGATATAGTGTAACATGTTTATTCTATATATTACAAGTAGGTATTCGCATTTTTATATTCTTTTTAGCAAACCTTGGCAAAGGCAATAATAGATTTGCCATCACTTGCTCTCAATCGTCTGTCATCCGTTTCCTTTTCACATTTTAATCTTCTCCTCTGCAAAACCTCAGCCAAATGAACTGAAACTTGGTAGAAAGCATCTATGGAATGTCCTCTCTAAAGAGTGTACATTTTGTTATGATCCATTACCAAACATGGCCGTCAAAGGCAATTCTTGCTTCTGATTGGCCGATTAAAAACAATCTTCTCCTCTGAAACCGCTTAATCAAATGAACCGACACTTGGTAGGAAGCATCTTCGGAATGTTCCTAATGAAGATAGCTCATTTCGTCCCGATCGGCTAACAAGCATGGCTACCACCGAAACTTGGTAGGAATCATCTATGGAATATCCTCTATGAAGATTACTCATTTCGTCCCGATCGGTTAACAAACATGGCTACCACCGAAACTTGGCAGGAAGCATCTATGGAATGTCCTCTATGAAGATGCACATTTCGTCCCGATCGGTTAGCAAACATGGCCACCACATGCAATTCTTATTACCGATTGGTCGATTTCTAAAAAATATTCTTCTTTGAAACTGCTTAGCCAAATGAACCGGAACTTGGTAGGAAGCATCTAAATGTATGGAATGTTTTGTATTAAGTTTCCTCAAAGCAGAATGAAAGGTGAGAGACACAGGCTCAGATCACTGAGCCTCTAGTTTGTCTTAGGTATACAATAGCCAAAGCATGTCATCTGACAGATTTGCATGTATTGAGTATACATTAATATAACAAATAGTTCATGGCACTTCGGGCCAAATGGCAGTTTATGGACCGGTCCATTAACAAATAGTTCATGGCACTTCGGGCCAAATGGCAGTTTATGGACCGATCCATATAATATTTTGTGGGTGACATCCTGGTCCATAAACTGCCATATGGCCCTTAGTGCCATGAATTATTTGTTAAATGGCTATGTCAATATGGGGTATGTGTTTATAATTTAATACTTTGTTCCAGGAATAACTAATGAATATTTTATAGGTTTGGCCTTTTCGTCACATGCGAAACGCACTTGTATGGCTGCATCATTTCAACAAGAGGGGAAATTTGGGCCCATAAAACTAGTTACACCCTGTCCCTTATAATTGAATCCACTGTACCTAACCAGCAAAGTGAGCAATCGTGTAATTTGTGTGTTAGGGATATAGATTTTGCCTTTTCCTACGACTTTATAAGGTTTTTTCAGACCTGGCATATTAGGGAAAGATTTATTGCACCGTAGAGGATTTAAGTTATTACAAAAAAACATGAGTTAAAAATAGTTTTTAAAGAATTACATGGTTAATTATACTAGGAATGAACACCAGTATACAGTGGTTATAATTACATGGTTAATCATGCTAGGTATGAACACCATTATACAGTGGTTATAATTAAATTGGGTTGTTGCATTTTTCAGGGCTAAGGAATGTAGTAAGGATCACAAGAATGAAGCAGGAAAAAAGATATCTGATGATGGCAATGGAAATCTCCAAGAATCGTAATCTGGATACTATAGCAACATCCAAGAGAGACAGAACATGTCAACCTACCGTTTTAACAACCTATTTCTAGTTCAACATCTTCTGTACTTCAATACTCACAATCTCTGCACTTGCCACAATTTTATGACATGTCCAATACAAAATGCTAAGTTCTGCCCCAGGTGTGATTTTGAGCATACCTGATGCAAGCTATTCCAGGAGCTCCATAATGTGCACTAAATTTGAATTTTTATTGTAAAACTAATTACTATGACATCATGATATCGGTGTTGATAGTTTTATAATTTGTTGGACTTTAATTCAATTTATCTTACACAGGGGACAACAACATTTTGAGATATTTAATTTATCCATTTTATTTTCAATTGAAATGAGAAATATTACTTTTTTATGCAGTTTATACTTTTGCTTTGAATTTTTTTTTTAAATATGTGAAATATTCAATTACATGTAACTGGAATATGTGCCCTTGACGTGCTATAGTTGTGTTAATAATGTAGTGACTTTTGGAAAATATCTTCGCACTCTGTAAGCTGTGAGTTCATTGTACACAATAAAAGTCATATCCAGAGACATTTCTCAGTACAAATTAGTACAAGCTTTACAAAGGATCTAGTACACAGTGAAGTCCATGCAAATAACATAGAGAAGCTGTATTGTCACAGTTTTCGACCTAGACACTAAGCACATTCTTTTAGCAAGGGGGTCGAAATTAGAAAGCGGTATATAAAACTCGTTGATGTAAATAAGTAAGCTACAAATATAACAATAAAGGGTTAGGGTGTGAAAAATTCGTCGATATGGTACAAGGCTCTCTACGCAGATATCTGAATAAGGGTACGAATATCAAAACAGGGACACAATATATGCAACTCACGAACTGTATTCCGCTTATTCCAATTAAAGGTAAATTCGGGAGGTTGGATGTCCGAATATATTTGAACTGTGGGGCGACAGAAAACGATCTATATGGTGACTATCTACATGAAATCCGTGAGGGAAGGGAAGCTGATAAGGATAGAAACAACAAATCCCTGGAAATACATGAAATGAAAATAAAACTACAAAATGTTTATTTTCTAATGAATCCTACCCAATTATGGCACCACAAAGTGTCATCCTTGGACAATCCAATTGTACAAGGCTTGACTTTGAAAACCCCAATGTAGACAACCTCTCTGTGTCAGGTACTACATTAGACCCGGTCCAAACACTGTTAGATAAACCTGATTTAATGTAGACAACCTCTCTGTGTGAGGTACTACATTAGACCAGGTCCAAACACTGTTAGATAAACCTGATTCAATGTAGACAACCTCTCTGTGGTAGGTACTACATTAGACCAGGTCCTAACACTGTTAGATAAACCTGTTTCACAGGTTGATAGTGAAAATGTTGAAAGTGTAGAATTAAATCTTGATACAAATGATGTAACACAGTATAGAAATGATACAGAGCAAATTATTTTTAATGTACCCACATGTGCTAAGAATGTGAAACATAAATATCCAAATGCTAGCATAGGTGTATGTAGCATTCTACCAAGAAGAGGGAAAGGTATACACATTCAAACATTAAACTCTGTAGCATCGTCTGTTAAGATATTCATAAAAAAACAATAAGATGATGTTTATTGATTTGTGGTCAGATTCAACTCCAAATACTTAAAAACGTACCAGAAGTTTAGCATCTATCCCAACTTCATATCAGACGAACAACAATCAAAACTTCCCAAATAATTTTTAAGCTATAGTAAACCTTGAACAAAATATACTCATGGCAATATTTAATCATTAATCATTGACATTTCAAGTAAATATTAAGAAAATATCTAGAAAAAAATGATTTTATTGATGCTTAGAGAGCACACAATCAGTAAATGTTATACATTTGACATTAGTTCAGATATTGTATATCGTGGAGCTCAGTTTTATAGGTGGAGGTAACCAGAGATCCCGGGGAAAACCAATGACCTGCCACAAGTCATTGACAAACTGTATTACATAATGTTGTACACCTTGCCAATTTTCAAAAAGTGGAATATTTTGGTTGTGAAATTCATGTTCAATAAAATCAGATTCACTCACCTGCCACAAGTCATTGACAAACTTTATCACATAATGTTGTACACCTTGCCCTGATCGAATTCGCACTCACAACGTCATAGGTGATAGGCACTGATAGCATATGTAGTTGTAAATCCAACTACCCTACCATACGACCGCGGTCATGACGGCTCCCCCCTCAAACTGTTAATTTGTAAATAATAGTTTTTCAATATGCTATAGAAATATTTGTTGAACATTTTTAATTAAAATTATGATTGTTACTGATTGGTAAACTTAGTTCCCTCCTGTGTTTATGCAATCGTTGTTGGAATATATACATAGATAAGAGTCAATACTACTTGTTAAATAAAACTTGCACAATAATACCCCCAGCAAAGCTATTCCTAAAACCGGCCTCCCAAATTAGTTACCGGCCACATTTTACGCCTGAAGATTCTATTCATTACTGGTTTTATTAACCATGACCCTTTAAACGGTCAAGGTAAATGAGTGTTCGATTTCTGGTCTGTTTTATTTATATCTATACCTATTATTTATTACAGACGATATAAATAAAACAGACCAGTAGTCGAGCACCCGTTTACGGTGGCCGTTTAAAGAGTCATGGTTAATAAACTAGTAATGATTAAATTCAACATGCGTAAAAAGTTCGACAAGATGTTTCAGTTTAACCAGAACAGACGTATTGATATGTTTAAAGACGGCATCAGCGTTCGCGGACTCGTCTTGAAGTTCATGTTCCAAGACCTACCAGACTACTTCATCGTACCGGATGAGAAGAATACAGATTCTTCCATCGTTACCACGAGAAAGACAAGACCTTCTTACGACCTGCCGAGTACACGGATCCAAAGCCCTGTCAGTTGATTTATGGTATAGACGTCAATGATCTGTACCTTTAGAGTATTATGCAGGAGATGCCTACCGGACATTTCGTCCAGGGGTGTATTTGGCACGGACATCGATGTTGGATGACCAAATCATATAACGGCGTCAACCCCGTCAATGGCAAAAGTCTCTCCGACTTGTACCAGCGTACGCGGGACAAGATACAATATATCAAAGACCAAGGCTACAAGGTCGTGGAGATGTGGGAATGTGAATGGAGACGTCTAAAGAAGCAAGACCCGGAGCTGAAAGTAGTAATCGAAAATCGAAAACGACTATGTGATGGTTTGGTCATCATGACAGAGGATCAGATACTGACCGTGGTCATGGAGGAGAAGCCGCTTGGTGCTTTGGAAGTCGATCTTCACGTCCAGGATGATTTGAAGTCCAAGTTTGCTGAGATGCCCCCGGTCTTTAAAAACATCGACGTATCCAGAGACGACATTGGTGACCACATAAAGGTCTATCCAGAAGAAAGAAACGTAATGAACCAGAAGAGGAAGTGCCTGATTGGAAGTATGTATGGAGAAAAGATCATGGTTATTTCACCTTTACTGAAGTGGTATGTTGAACATGGCTTGAAAGTGACCCAGATCCATCAAGTGGTTAAATATGCAACCTGTTTCCAGAGGTTTGGAGGACAAGTCAATGAAGCTCGGCGTGCCGAAAATGCAGATCCAGAGAAGAAAATAGTGGCTGAGACACGCAAGCTTGATGGAAATTCCAGCTATGGGGGGACAGTGACCAACAAACAGAGACAAACAGACGTCATTTACTGTCAAGAGCATCAAGTCAGCCGCTATCTCGTCGACCCTTCCTTCCGTCGCTGTAACCAGCTGAGTCCCAAGACCTTCGCAGTGGAGATGAGCAAGAAGACCATTCGACTGGATCTACCCATGCGGATTGGCTGTTTTGTCTATCAGTACGCCAAGCTCCGGATGTTGGAGTTTTACTACGATTTCATGGACGTGCTTGTGGATCGTTCGGACTTCCAGTATTGCGCCATGGACACATATAGTGCTTATATGGCTTTGTTCGCTACCAGTTTGGAAGAAGTGATTAAACCAGATATGCAGCAGCGTTACTAGATGGAAAATAATTGGTTTCCACATACAGACACCCCCGAACATGCCGCCTACGATCAGAGGATGCCTGGTTTGTTTAAGACCGAATTTACCGGGGATGGAATGATTGCCTTGTGTAGCAAGACCTACTTTTGCTTTTGTGCAAATTTAGCTGCAAAGGAGTCAACAGGAAAACCAACGATATCAATAAAGGCACGTATATGGATGTTCTGCTAACCAAACAGTCTGGAGCCGGTACCAACAGAGGTTTCCGTTCCATTGATAACCAAGTCTACACGTATTTACAAGAGAGAGCTGGATTTTCATATTTATACCCCATGGGAAAAGTGCTGGCAGATGGAGTGTCTACAGTCCCGTTAGATATTTAAATCTGTGATATAGACTCTAAATTGTGTAAATAGTTTTGATTTTTTTAAGGTGAAGTGTAAAAGTTTCTAAATTTTTACCTGTAAAGTTTAAAGGTCTAGTTGAATATAAAAGAACATAGTTAAATTGAGGTCAATATACCTCGTTGATTTCTTTAAAAAAAAAAATCATTGACTGTAGTATATGATTTTTGATATTTTTTTTGTATTGATGAAATAATTGAAATTGCATAACCGTGTTCGGTCTTTCATATCGTGACAATGGATGTTAGATGAAATAAATTGATCAAAGATTTTATTTTGATTTTTGGTGTTTAACGCCACTTTCAGTTATATCGTGATCAAAGATTTTATTTGGATTTTTGGTGTTTAACGCCACTTTCATTTAAATCGTGGTCAAATACTTCATTTGGATTGTTGGTGTTTTACGTTATATCGTGGCGGTCAGTTTTATTGTTGAAGGAAACTGGAGTACCCAGAGAAACCCATTGACCTAACGCAAAGTCACTGACAAAGATTAGGTAGCATTATTATAATTGCAAAGGTCTAAACGGAGATTGTTTTATCTTATTGATTTTATCTTGAAAACTGATCAGACCTATTATACAATATATAAGGGTAATAACAAAATTACCGAACACAGAGCAATCTTCCAAAGGGAAATTCAAAATTCATAAATCAATAAACAGACAAAATCAGTCAACAACCGGGAAACTGGAAAACCGCAATGGTCCTGACTTGGTACAGGCATTTGTAAAGAAATGGTGGATTGAATCAGATGTTACGGCGCCAACCTCTCGCTTCCATTACGGTTCAAAAAGAAGAGTTTGAAGACACCAAAGAGGTAATCATAATCGAAGAAGAACAGACAACACAATGGCCAAAAGGTCAAAAGGACAAAACATACACATTAAAGCAAACAAAAAAAGACTTCACATTAAAGTACAAACGGTATGCAAAGCCGTGTATGTGCCCCACAGGAACAAACAAAGCAAACAAAGGATTTCATATTGAAGTACAAGAGGTATGCAAAGCCGTGCATGAGCCCCAAAGGGACCAACAGAACAAAGAAACGAAAGGGTTAACACAAAGTGCATGTAAAGTTTAAAACAATGGGTTATAGGGGGACGTGGTCAAAAGCCTATGAAAACTGAAAAAAGCAAACAGATATTAATCAGACATGGAAAACGATAGAGTACAGACGTATAGAAGGATCGCGTCTACCATGTTCAATGACGTTGTTACCAATATGGGTCGAGTTCTAGTGTTATTTGCCTTCACGTGTCAAATGGGACAACAGTATCCCACGGATGCATGGAAGTCTTGGGACATTTACCATACTGTTCTTAAAGGGACTGAATACGAATACTTCAATCGATCGCTCATCCACCAATCAGAATAGAGGAAAAGGAACCAATCAGAAAGCTCCATTGCATAAACAACTTACCAATCGAAATACGGAATGACTGTCCAATCAGATACGACGTTACGAAAGAAATCGACCAATCAGACGCGTCGTTACCAATGAATATTACGTAATTTTCTAAAAATAGTATGACGTTTTTGGATATAAGATGGTGTAACTAGAACTCTGCTTCATTTACTGGCTGGAATCTGCAACATGCCAAGTCAAAAAGGTAAAAGAGTCATAGGCGTTCAGATTACAGAACAGCAGCCTAAAATCCCACAGATAATTGATATTGTACAGATGTTACCAACTGCAGATATTGAACAGATACCATCAACTGCAGATATCGAACAGATTCCAGCAACCCACGATATCATACAGATTCCAGCGCCACAAGACATCTTGCAGATGGCAACCCAGATGGTCGACATTCAGCCGCTCAAACGAACCCTGGGAGATAACCGATACTTGGAGTTAAGAGAATGGAACGGATCCAAGAAAGTAGACTTACGATTCTGGAAAGATGGCACAGTTCCTACGAAAGAAGGAGGTAGCATACATTTGGATCAATGGAAAGCCTTGTGCAACGTGTCGGACGTCATCGACGATTTTCTTACCAGAGTCATAGAAAAAGAACCAGCAGATTGGCGATACCATATCGGGACGACGTTTTCGTCACCATCAAGGCACCTTACGTTTGTGTTCATATCAGAAAGCACTTTATGCCCGCCGATGAATGGACCTACCGTCCCACCAAGAGAGGTGTCGATTTACACTTTGGAAAATGGAAAGAACTGAAAAAATCCAATCCCATTGTTGGAAGAAAGAGAGCCAGAACTGAGACAGTTAGTTCCCTTGTATAGAACAGACTTGTAAAATAAAACATCGAATGAATACTTGTTTGCTATAAATATCCCCTATCTACCCTAATTCAGTCAGTCGTATCCCGACATCCGAAACGACAACATGAGTAATATTTGTAGTTTATGCAATAGGACCTATGTGTGTCCTGCAGACTTAAAATGCCACTTAAAAAGCAAACACGGTCAACAAAAGTCTACACTTAAGCAGCAGCAACCATACACCTACCCCAGAGCAGCAGCAGCAACAGCCATACATGTTTACCCCAGAGCAGCAGCAGCAACCATATATCCCAGAGCAGCAGCAGCAACCATATACCACAGAGCAGCAGCAGCAGCCATAAACGTCTACCCCAGAACACCACCAGCAGCAGCAGCAGCCATATACCCTAGAGCAACAGCAGCATCAGCAGCCATACACGTTTACCCCAGAGCAGCAGCAGCAGCAGCCATACACGTTTATCCCAGAGCACCATGAAAAAAGTCGAAGACAGAAGAACATTATTACATGATACAAACCAACAATCCTTACAAATTTTAGGTTCCGGATCAATACGATCCAAACCATTTCATGTCGTGGGTCCATCAATTTACCAGTGTAATCTCAGAGCCAACCGGAAGTGAAAAATCCGTTTTAGTTCGAAGATTCGTACACAATATCATACACATGATGACTCCAATACCGGATCGCATCTTGTGGTATTATGGAGAATACCAGACATTATACGGAACCGTAGATGGGGTGGACTTTCAACAAGGATTGCCAGACTTGGACACCCTCGACCCCAGAGAAAAACACTTGATCATTTTGGACGATCTCATGGACGAAACGGACCAAAGTGTGGCTTCACTTTTTACGTAAAAGAGTCACCACAGAAACATTGGCGTGATGTACATCGCTCAGAATCTGTTTCATAGAGGAAAACACCATAGAACCATAAGTCTCAATGCCCATTACATTGCTCTATTCAAAAACACGAGAGACGTATCGCAGATCACAGCGCTAGCACACCAAATGCATCCCAGTAGAACGCAATTTTTCATGGAAGCCTTTGCCCGAGCTACGGCTAGACTTCACGGCTACATGGTGATCAACATGAAACAAAATACACTGGATATCCTGAGATTAAGAACCTTCATCTTTCCCGGTGAGGAACAGAAAGTCTATGTCGATTCATAAAAAGGACGCTACAACCCGTTTCTCGTCACGCTAGCATCAGATTCTGAGGGAATAACATGGTCTCTCAGCGCTTGAAAAAACACGCCAGTGATATAGTATACTTACAAAAGACGAAACCCTGTATTCGTAAGCACCTCGTCACCAAAGCCGATCGAAGTCTCGTCGACTGTCTGTGTCAGTGTGCCGATAACATTTTAAGAGGCAACGTCCCGTTAACTAAACTACAGAAGGAAAAACTCAAGAGAAATAAGGCCGGATTGAGAGCACTGACGAAAAAGTCGGTCTCTCTCAAAAAGAAGGAAGCAATCTTACAGAAAGGGGGATTTTTGGGATCCCTACTAGCACCGATTGCCTCTGTAGAAGCACCGTTGCTCTCTATTTTATTTCAATGAAGGAACACACCTTAATAAATAGATACCACCAGACTGAAGGGCGTCCAAAACCTCAAGTGGAACAACGTGTGAAAGTAATGGACACCTTGGATAAGAAGATGCAAACCATACTAGAAAGAGAAGACCTGTCGGCAGACGAACGTCTCAAGCTATACGACCAATCGTTCGATATTTGAACGTCCACGACGATTACAGACCCAGACCCGTGGTAGTTGCACCTGAACCGGTGAAACAGGATGAACCCGTGACACAGGTCCTGATCGACAACGAAATTTTGGAAAGCGTACGAAAAACAATGAAGGCCAAGGCACAACTCTTGTTGAAAAAATGAAGAGCAGACATTAGCTGGAACGAGAAAGGGGAACTAAAATACAAAGGAGAAACCGTTCAAGAAAGCAATGTGGTGGATTTAGTCAATGACGTGCTATACAAAAGGAAATATTTCAACCCACAAGGATGGGAAGCATTCGGAGAGGCCTTACGAGAGGCAAATGTTCCTCAAGGTTTGACTGGTCACGAGGACCGCTGGAAATACATCAGTCAGACGAAAAGAACACCGAGATCTCGCAAACGACAACAGAGTTCCTCCCCTATTAGACCGTACTCCCCAGAAGCACAAAGAAACAGCAGGAAAGAAGTCCAGAACTGTGTGGACTTTTAAAACGGAGTTTCAGACCACGAAGAGGGGCAGTTGTAAACATGGAGTCGACATATTACAACCTTTGGGATCCCGCCAGTTATGGGGATTGAGTAAATTTAAGCCGAAAGGTTATGCGAAAAAAAGAATTCAGAGAATGGTTACAGTCTCAGGACACGTACACTTTGCATAAAACAACTGACCGAAGATTTCACAGGAGACGTGTTGTACTCTATGAAATTGACTACCAATGACAGGTGGATTTAGTGGATCTGGCTAAACTGGCCTCTTACAAGGACGGAAACAAATACCTGCTCACATGCATAGACGTGTTATCCAGATATGCATGGGTCGTTCCAATCAAAGACAAGACCGGGAATACGTTCAAAGATGCGCTTCAGGTCATTTTCAAATCGAGGCGGCGTCCGATACGTTTACAGACAGACAAAGGAACTGAATTTTCCAACCGAGTTTTTCAAAAGTTTCTCAAGGAACACGACGTGCACTTCTTTACCATTTATAACGAGGAGACCAAAGCCAGTATCGTTGAACGTTTTAACAAAACATTGAAAACCAAGATGTGGAAGTATTTCACACACAGAGAAACCCTAACCTACGTAGACGTTCTATCCGAGATGGTCGCATCTTTTAACTACACCGTTCACAGAAACATAGGCATGCCACCTGCAGACGTCGCGTGGGCTAACCAAAACAACGGTGTCCAAAGGTCTATATGGAACAAAGGGACCCAAACAATCGTGCAAATTTTCTCCCGGAGATAGAGTGCGATTCAGCAAAGCCAAGTGTACGTTCAAGAAAGGATATTTACCCAACTGGACTGAAGAATTGTTTACGGTAGTGAAATGTATCGAAACCAGACCTCCGGTATACTTAGTCAAAGACGACCAAGGTGAAATTCTGGAAAATAACAAATCAAGGAAAATAAAAGAATTTAAATCGAAGGTTGAAACAGCGCTTTGGTTTGCAGAGTCCTATGGCCTTGTACCCCAGTACTTAAAATTAGAAAGTACTGATTGGCAGACTGTTAAAGTCGATTTCAATCCGTCGTCCAGCAAATCTTCATACCAAGATTTGCCTGAAGAAGACAGAAACAAAATTAAAGATTTGTTATTCATTTTAAAAACATTTAATGTTAGCGAGAGCGCTTATAGTGAACTGACAGTATTTTGTGATGGGCTACCACGAAAATATCTGGTTTCCCAATGCCGGGAAGATATTAACAGTTTGTATCATTTTGAAAGAATTCCGGGAAATATCCCTGGCTCGTATGTTAGAGAGCGAAATTATCCCGTACATCAATCATCATGTAAATCCTGGAACAGACAAGAGAGAAATTAAAATTTCGTGGGACGGGTCAAAAGTTAATAGAATTTCAAACTTTCTCGTGTTGTCCTTTTCTGTAATTACCAATGATTTGACATTATCATCAAAAGATCAAAATGTGTTTTGCATTGTAAACTGCAGAGAAGATTATGATCATTTAAAACTTGCTTGCAAACCCATTTTTCAGAAAATAAACATTGAGGGGAAACATTTTGATTTAGATATTTTGATGGGTGGTGATATGCAATTTGTGCAACTTGTGCTTGGGTTGGGTGGATCTCTATGTAATTATTCCTGTCCATGGTGTAGGGTCCATAAAAACCAGAGGGACGACATGAGAAAGCCATTAGATTTTTATCATACTCGTGGTATGCAGAGAACATCATTGAATCTGAAGGAAGATGTCGTAAAGAATGACTTTGGTGTTCGTGCTCAACCTCTTGTTAGTATTGAGTCTGAACACATAGTCATTGATCAACTTCATCTTCTTCTCCGGATATGTGATAAACTGTTAAGGAACTTAATATTAGACACAAAAACGTTCCATGACAAAAATGCCGTTCATGGTGAGAAGTCAAATTTCTTAGGACAGCTTACTGAGAAAATAAGAGGATGCGGCGTTTCGTTTTACATTTGAACAAAAAGGGTACTCAAAGTGAATTGGATTGGTCATCATTGACGGGTTCTGACTATAAAACGTTTTTGGAAAATCTTCCTTCAAATTTATGCTTTTTGATCCGTTATGATACCCATGATGATACTGTCAAAATTTGGAGTTCATTTTTGAATTTATATCGTTTCGTGACGTTAGAAATACACGAGTTCTCTAACATTGAAGATATTTTTGAAAAATGTAAATGGTGAGTAAATGACTTTCTTGCTTTAGGATCATTGGGAAGAAAAGGTTTTGATAGCGTTACTCCTTATATGCATTGTCTTGCATACCATGTTCCGTTTTTCACTAAAAAGTATGAAAAACTTTTACGTTTCAGTGGGCAGGGCCTAAAAAAGATCAATGAAGTTATAAAAAAAATCATCATTCAAAAACAAACAAATTGGACGCAACGGTCGATGCCTTACAGGTTCGAAAAAGAATAGAACATTTGACATCAGAGAACTGCGAGCGTGATAAGCGAAACTACACCAAAAGTACGAACGAGTATTAGAGTGATATAATTTTTAAGCAAAAAGCCGCTAAAAAGGCTAAAATGTCTGAGGAAATGTCACTCGTAGCTGACAAATATTCTGAAAATGATCCGATCCCTTGTTCAATCGACGACCTTTTTCGTAACCGAGATTAGAGACGAATTGAAAAAAAAATAGGCGTTAAAGCGAGATTAAAAAACAGAGAAAAACTTTTAGACCTTTTAAAGAATAAACGATAATGATTCTGTTGTTACTTTCTGCGTCCTCATGTCAGGAACCGATTTATCGGTAGTCAAAAGTAACTACGAATTATTCTTCATCTTATATTGCTATTTTCTGTACAAAAGAAACAAATACCCAAATTCTGTGTTGTCGCCGATATATATCCCCGGAAATAAATAATTTATATGTTGTATATAGGTATTTATGTATTGTACATGTATATATAATATCTCATTTATTAGAAGAGATGTACGAAAATCAAATATTGATTTTATTGAAATTTCATGTCCTCTCATGAAAAGACAAACTATTATCTGCATCAGTGATTTTTGGTAGTTGAATCTTATAATGTTGATATATTGCTTCAACAAATATGTACAATGTTAATATAAACATGAATGACAAATAAAAGAAAACAAATTACACATTTTTCATTGTTTCTACAGGTTTTGATTGGTTGTATTTATCCGAATATGTGTATTGCATACATCTTTGGTTTTGTTTGGTTGCATTTCTGCGGACATGTGTATTGCATACAACTTGGGTTTGTCTTCTTTGGTAGTCTTTATAAACAAGCTATACAAGGTGTTATTCATGATGATCACGAAGATTCAATTAACAAACATGACATAATGATACGCGTAACTGATAATATTTAATCAGTGAAGGATGGCGACATTATCTATCACACCACAGCAGGCCTTCTGATAAAATGTAGCATTATCCATACAAGATAAAAACTTGACAAAAGAAAACACTGAAAATATGCGAGATAACTCGTACTGGTTTCTACTGAGGAAAATAGTTGGACATGTTTTCAAGTATAACGATAAACGATCAGCCAACACCTTTAATTCTATGTACCGCTATATAGACGATGATCTGTCACTAATCAATTCGGTGATTATCTACATATCATCTACCCCAATGAGCTTGATATAAAGCATACTACCGACACTCCAAAATCTTATTCTTTCCTTGACATCAGCGATGGAGGAAGATTAAAAATAAAACTATGTGGCAAACGTGTTGGCTTCACTTTTCTTAAAGTCAATTCCCCATTCATCAGAAGCAATGTTTTAGCAGCATCAGTGTATGGGGATTACATTTCACAATTCGTACACGTGCACTCTATACTAGGGCATGTGCCCAATGCAGAGACTATATGGAAAGAGCTCAGATGCTGACACACAGGCTATTCTAACAAGTCTACCTGGTTCTTAGGTGGAAAGAGCTCAGATGCTGACACACAGACTATTCTAACAAGCCTACCTTGTTCCTAGGTGGAAAGAGCTCCGATGCTGATACACAGGCTATTCTAACAAGCCTACCTTGTTCTTAGGTGGAAAGAGCTCAAATGCTGTCACACATGCTATTTTAACAAGACTGTCGTGTTCTTAGGTAGAAAGAGCTCAGATGCTGACACCCAGGCTATTCTAACAAGCCTACCTTGTTCTTAGGTGGAAAGGGCTCAGATGATGACACAAAGGCTATTCTAACAAGCCTACCTTATTCTTAGGTGGAAGTCATTGCAGCAAAAATTCAGTGAGTGAGTGATTGTTGCTTATCGCCTAATCAGCAATTTTAACCTATATTATTGCGAAAACAAGCTACATTCGATGAGATGGTATTGATGTTCGCTTTGTGTACTATATCAACACGATTAGCTGGATCTTTAAAAATGCTATATATAGCTAGCTCACCTGAAACAGCAGTCTGTAGCTAAGCATATCGTTCTACTCGGACATATTATACCGATTGAGAGCCAGCGAGTCATTGCTTTTTGAATAAGAAATACCCAGTATTACTGCTATATATTCCAAGCTTAATTTATGCTTGTATGAGTTCCAATATTCATACTGAATTTTATTCACATATGGTGTAAAGTTAATATATACCTACAAGGAAAAATGGACAGTGAGGTTCGGTTAAGAACGAAACCTTACAACAAAAGAGGTTATTTTAATGTTCCTATTATAAACTTAATTCGATCGAGTAGCACCTTTATGTGAAGAATATATCACTCATTTAATACTGTGATCCAGAGCTTATGGTTTCTAACTATGAAGCTACTGACACAAGGGTACCTATTGGTATGCTGAAGTCATCAGTTCGATCATTTTAGTCGTCACCATGACTTAGTTAAACATTACGGAATACTTTTCACAAATCACCACGGATATGTTATGTTTGACATAATCAGAATCCGGTCACTACGTCATTTATTACTGTTCATCGGGTTTGTAGCAAGATTTCCACGATGGGTACCACTAGGAACAGGAACTCTTTCGGAGAACATGAGTTCACACTCTCCCATTGTTTGTGTTGGTTTGAGTTGTTCAGTCTTTAATTTTCTGTGTTCTTTTTGTACATCAGTTTTTTCATTGAATTGTTCTTCCTTTCGATTTATGGCTTCTGGTTTTCCCTTTGGTATCATCAAACTTTTCTTATACTTATAGTTCAAATACTGGTTCTAAAGAGAATAACTTTCTTAGCTTTCCTACGTTAATCGTTGGACCGTAAACACTCGAAAAACTTACACCCTGGCACCACAGTTTCTTCATATATGTATATAAAACTACACAAGATAACCAAGTTTTAAGATAAAGCATCTATGTTAACCACTTATCAGAAATTTAAGATAACATATCCATGTTCACAACTTACAATAGTTTGAGATAACGCATCCATGATAACTGCATGTCAGAATTTTACAGAACGAGGTTTCAAACAGGTCTTACTTTCTTACCCAATAGAAAGCGGTGTGAGTAGTTTGTGTGTAATGGTGTATAGTGCAACAGTGCCTTGGTGAGGATTATGCTGCTTAACGCCACTTTCAACAATATTTCAGTTACACCGTGGGGGTCAGTTTTTTCATTGAGGAAAACCACCGACCTGTCGCAAGTCACTGGCATACTTTATTGTATAGTGGGGATTTTTGAGTTTTTATGTGGTTTAAATGGTAACGTTGAACGTTTATGGTACTGTAGCCAAATATTAAAAAATAATAAACATTAGAGAAAACCGAAAGGGCAATAAAGAATGGAAGTAGTACAGGGGTACAGCTCAAGTCATATTTGTGGAGGAGCAGTGAGGAGCAGTGACGTCAGCCGAAATGACGTCACCGGAAGTTGCATCACAGGAAGTGACCGGAAGTGACGTCACCGGAACCGGAAATGATGCCACCGGAAGTTGCATCACCGGATCCGGAAATGAAAGGGAGATAATTTCCCGTGCTTTTTACCCGTATTTCCGGCATTTATTTCGGGAACTCCTCTAGATTCTAGGTACGAAGAATGGAATTTTGAATCCAATCAATGGTGACGTTTTGCTTCGAATTCAAGAAACAACCAATCGTCGGCCTTCCGATATTTGAATCCCACCAATGGTAAGCCTTCTTTAAACGGCCAATCGTCAACCTTCTGTTGTACGTTCGTCTATTTGAAAAAAGTCATTTTTCGCTCCAGCTTTCATATTGACAGGACGTGTTTATCTTGTGGATAATTTATATTCGAACAAAGGTAAGCATCTCAATCCTACTATAATATATTAATCAATATCATCTTCTTCAAATTAATTCATTTAGTCTTTTCACGAGTTTTTAACTCAGAAAACATTTCATAAAAATATCAATAGTCTTGTATAATGATCGTTTTGTTTTTTTCTATGGGGAACATCTGTTTCCCATTTACACGTGTTAATCAATACTCTCATAATTTGCTTCAAACTATTGAAAATCAAACCCGTTCCTTTTCAGAATGATAAAAATTGATACCAATAAAATAAGGAAAACGAGGACAAGTTTACATATTGCTAAAGGGTAAAATTAGTTTCGCACTATAGATTTAACGTTTATACTTTTAATATGAATCTTTCAGAATTTCAGTTTTACTACATATTGTTATATTTTTAAAAGAATTCAATTCCGAGTTATTATTAATGTCAGTTCTTAATCGATTTTCGGTGATATAGGACGGCAGGTGGTGTTCAGAGTTGACTGTCTCTAAACCCAATCAATGTAAATGATGCATTAATGTATTTTCTCCACACTGTGCAGAAGGTTATTAGTCGATGTGGCTAACAGTCGCGTGCTACAACGCTTCACCGATTTCAAAACCCAAACAAAATTTTGTTTAATATTTTTTTTTATTTCCATATATGGCTTTCTTGTGCAATCATGTACACGTTTTAATCAATATTCTCATAATTTGCTTCAAACTATTGAAAATCAAACCCGTTCCTTTTCAGAATACAAAGAATTGATACCAATAAAAAGAAGAAAACGAGGACAAGTTTACATATTGCTAAAAGGTAAAATTATGTTCGTACTATAGATTGCAGCGTTTTTACTTTTAGTATGAATCTTTCAGAATTTCTTTTTTACTACATAGTGTTATATTTTTAAAAGAATTCAGTAATTTAATGCAAAGCATTTGTATTATTTTTTTATAATCTATGTTATAGATTGTACTTTTTATTGTCTTTTTATTTCTAGATATTGAAATCTAGTTTTTTTATTATCAAAGATAAACATTTTTTTTTTTCAATTTGATTTGCATAAGGAATATTTCTTTGTCAACGAAACACCTGTATATTGATTTTTTTTCTTTAACACATTTTCAAGATTGTTAATATTTTTTTTTAGATTTATATAATATTTCATGTGCTTTTAAATAATATTTGATTGATCTTCAGTTAATGCTTTAAAATTATTCATAGAAAACCCATTACAAGTAAATTTACGCTCCAATTTACGGTTTCATAATCTACACTCCGGTGAACCCTAGGTGATTTAAAATATAGACATGATACTCAAAAATCGATACCAGCAGTCTTTATTGCTGAATTGATTTCAACCGTACCAGACTTCAATGTTAAAATATGCAGATTATGTGAAAAACAATATACAGATATTTATGTACACGAGTGCTGTATCTGTCAATATTCTTTCGAAATCCAAAATATTAGGCGGGACTTAATTATAGAAAATTTCTGTTTAAAACTTTATGTGTTGAACTAAGTAGCATTTTTCTTTATTATCAAAGATAAACATTTTTGCAATTGGCTTTCATAAGGTAAGTCAGTATATTAATTGGAATGTACTTGTATTTTCGAATACCTTTACATGTGTATTATACTTTATGTTTACAGATGCAATCCGACCACAGACTCGCCCTAGCCAGAAATTACGTGTTGCTGGTGAACGAAACCCCGGTAGACGACATATTGGATGAACTCCGTCAACAACATATAGTAAACGAGGAGCAGCGAAAATTTATTGCTCGACAATCTATCCATAAAGGAAGGACTATGGCTCTCTTATAACTTTCACGCTTTCGGATATGCGCTGTTGGACCGTAAAAAGAACGAGTTGGTATCGGTGCTAACCGACCCATAAAAAGAAGACATGGCAGTGTGCTTCCCGGATTATTCCAGTTTTCACCTGGGTAGAGAAGTGTATCTGAGGGCAGAAAGAGAAGAAATCACTCTTAAACAAGTAGCAATAGAAATATGTTTCCCCTTGATTCGTTGGACGCAATTGGAATACGTATTGGACGATATTGCCCGTCACACAACAGGTATGCCTCATTAAAGAGACACATTGGTGTAATTGTTTGTAGTTGATTGTTTGTACCTTCGCCTTTTTATTGTTGTAACTTTTTCATTTTGTTTACGGCTTTGCGATGATTTATCGAATGCTTTTTTTTTTTTTTTTTTTAGCATTTTTTTACGATGCGATTTGAATTCTTAATACATTTTCCATGTTCATTTAAATTTTTAAAACTATTTTGCCGTTTTATTGCGGTTTTGTCATTGGTTTTGTGCACTCGTGTTCAATATGTTTGTCATACATTCGTTTTGTTTGATATTTTGTCGTATACTTTATGTTTTTGTTAGCATGTTTTACATTACGTTTGGAGATTGCATCGCGTTTTTCGTATAATTAACCTTTTCATTACTATTTAACGTTTTGTTTTTGTTTTTTTGGTCGTATTTTAGGGGTCTTTTGACGTTTCATTCACTAATTATTCGTTTTGTTTTTGTTTTTGTCGTATTTTCGGTGATCTTTTAATGTTTCATTCACTAATTATTCGTTTTGTTTTTTGTTTTTGTTATATTTTCAGAGATCTTTTAACGTTTTATTCCTTAATTGTTCGCTTTGTTTTTCTTTTTGCAATATTTTCTCGTGAACTTTCTATCTATAACGACGCTTCTTCTGATTTTCGTGTTTATTAAACATCTTAATCACTATTTTGTTGACTTGTTGTAGTTTTGTCATAGATGTTAACGTTAATGTGTAATATTTTCATAATGTGTTTCGTTTTGTTAAGGTTTTTTATACGTTTTTCGTGTTCATCTAGCTGTTGTTTTCCCTCTGCCGTAGTATAGAGGAGGAAGAGGAGGAGGAGGAGGAGGACGTTCCCCTTCGCTCATATCAGAAAGCACTTTGTTCCCAACTAGTGAATGGACTTACCATCCTACCAAGAGAGGTATGGTTTTACACTTTGGAGAATGGAAAGAACTGAAACAGATCATCCCATTGTTTGAAGAAAGAGAGCAAAAACTGATAGAGTTAGTTCCCTTGTATAGAACAGACTTGTAAAATAAAAGTTAAATGTGTATAGTTTGTTTGTTTTAAATACGCCCACGTCGAATATGTTAAGTGTACATTACAATCTCTAGGAATTCTTATCCAAAAGAGGACATGTCCAGAGTATGAAATGAGATTAAGCAGAAGAGACAATATGAAACGCCATTTTAACAGCAGACATGAAAACATGAAATGTATCCCTCCTCCTCCTCCGAATGAAACAGGCTACGACTATGCTCCTCCTCCTCCTCAAGCAGGATACATCTACACTCATCCTCCTCCTCCGAAGGAATCAGGCTACGACTATACTCCTCCTCCTCTTCCTCCTCCTCCTCCTCCTCCTCCTCCTCCA
>MJUT01012362.1:426666-445100 GCA_002080005.1 Gigantidas platifrons | reverse complement strand
GACTTACCATTTTTATCTAACATATCATTAGCATTGATGAAAAATTGCTCTCTTACATACTTTATCATATTGTTAACTTTGTTCCGTTGGGTCTTATACTTACGTAGAAGAAAGGAGGAACTATTTTGTTTTACCTGTTTATGGAGTCGATCTCTAATACGCATTGCGCTTCTTATAGATGAATTAAACCAAGGTTTATCATTTGGTCCTATTGTAATGATTTTAACGGGAATATACATTTTTACAAATTCAATAATTTTATTTGTAAATTTAATAGACATTTCATCTATGTTTTCACTAGAAAGTAAAAAATCCTCCCAGTCGAACAGACGAATTTCGGAATTAAGATTGATAAAATCTGCATGTTTATACAACCATACTTCTCGTTGATACTTAGCTTGTAAATTGTACGGAATTCATAAAGAAGCAGAAGTGGCATCATGATCACTTATATTTCTATCAATTTGTATAACATCTGAGAACGATATTTCACATTCATCTGAATAAATAATGGGATCTAGTAATGCACCAAACCTTGTTGGTTCATTAATACAATTTCTAAGGTTAAAATTATACATAATTTCATTTAATCGATGGTTGGTCTCAGTTAAGAGATCAACATTCAAGTCACCCGTGATCACCACACGAGAAGTCGACTCGATAGCTTTTTCGACAGAATAATGAAAATTGTCCCAGAAGGGGTTTATAGCACTAGGTGACCTGCATACCACACATACTAGAATTGTATATCTAGGAAAACTAACATCAATCCATATTAATTCTCCATTATTAAATTCTAAATCATATCGTTGAGATGCATGGAGATAGTCTGCAATATATATTAAGACTCCGCCAACAAAACTGTTCCTATCATTTCTAAATGGTTCTAAATAACCCGGTATAAGAATATATGTTGTACTTACCTTATCATCTAAATGGCTTTCTGTTATACAGACTATGGAGGAACCTAGACATATTGTTTCTAAGTATTCAATTTTATTTCTTACGCTTCTAGCATTCCAGTGAAACACCGTTAAATCACTTACTTTGTTGTCTGGTCCGGGGTTTTCTGCACATCATTACTTAACAAAAGGAGTTGTAGTAGAAAAAAAGTGAATGATAGGTTTTGTTCGAATGGGTCTCTAAAAATAACTTTCAGGATAGATGGCAAGGTTTGAATTGTTTTCTGAAGGAGTACAATTAAAAGCAAAAAATAATATGGTAGAAATCTAAGGGATTTAAAAAGACATTTTTTACTTACAAGACAAGATCTGCAATAAAATAAACCTATTGCCATTCTGTAAGCAGTCACATCATTATCCATTGTCAAATACAATCCATTCTTTAAACAGTTGACAATAGGTTATAATGAAAACATGTACACCAAGTTTGATCACAAGAAAAACAAACTATTATACAATTCAAGAAAATAAGGAAAATAAAATAAAACATAATAATATAGAAGACCATGTACAGATTCGAGGTGTATTTCGAAATTCCTGGGATAATTTACCTTGAGAAGAATATAAAAATGGAATCTTGATTGGAATAATCAGTTCGCTGATATTTTTTTTTTAAGATTATTATTATTAAAATTTTCAAAATGTATATGGTATAGCTATACCAGTTATTTTGTCAAGTCTATGTATTATATAAAAAAATATTAAAATAGTAGTTGTATTCAATACTTCAACGTAATTATAAACAGCACGCGATAGACTTGCTAAACTGAAAATACAAGTCGAGCGCACCTAGAATGTGTACGTCACATGTATATAAACACGTAAACATCGCCAACAGATGCGAGACAGTTACCACAATGTGAGACAATAATATTGTTAAAAAAATATATAGTTGTGTTCAGTGATTGGGATATATCGAATGACAAGTATATTCATTGGTGGAAATAATCGTATAAATAGATAAAATGTTTATGTTACACAGTGTCAAGAAATAGAACAAATACAATAACACGTGGAATGTTAGTTTTGCTTGTTGACAAAAAGAGAATGTTACTGGACTTCATTAGTGTCGGGATTAGACGCGTTATCCGTTGCAATGGGACGCGATACTGGCTGACACTTTGTTAGAAGGTACCGTATATCTTCATTACCTTTAATCATTTGGAGAGAGTTACTGTTCAAACCAATAGCAAACAGTCGTCCATCCATTGACCAGCAAGCACTAATTTTACGGTTAGTTCGTAGGTAGTTAAGTTCATCCATGATTTTACGTCTACGTGTAGTTAAATTTTCCGTAATGAACACTTTATTAGGGCTGTTTTTAAGTTTACTTTTTGAACCATACACGGCAGGACGTTGACGATAAGTGATAAACCGAGCTATTACTTGTACTTTACCACCTCTAACCTTGCCAATGGGATGCGTACGACCAAACTCATCAAGTGTGATCGGTACTTCCAGGTTGTTATTACATATATCTAGTACGATCTTGTCTGTATTCATTTTGTGTACATTTCTTGGATCAGGACATGGCACATTGTGAAACCGAAGGCTTGTACGCCTTGAATATTGTTCTTGGTCATCAAGTCTATTGTCAAGATCATAATATTGATTTTCCAATTCACTGATCCTCTCAGCTTGTCTTGTTATTGTAAATTCATGGTCTACTAATTAACATGTTTGTCTATTGTTCCTTTCTGTTCTTGTATCATAGTAGCCTGATTATTGACAGTCTCTTGAAGTGGCTTAACTACTTCATTTAACAACCGCTCATACTTTTCATTAATGTTATCACACACTGATTCACATATGTTTGGCACAAGTTTGTTTATAAAAGAATCATCTTTTAATATGCTACAAATTAGTTCTTGTATGTTAAACGTGACCCCTGGTTTTCTGGCAAGTATTTTGTCAACTTTGGAATCATCTATCAAAGTAGTTTTATCTAGATCATCAGCTGAGTACCTCAGACGTCTTGGTTTTATTTGTCGGGTGGTTTCTTTTATGTAAGATGGCATATCATCGGGGCTGTATAGATTTTTACGTTTACTACTAGTTGAATCATTTGAGTCGGTGGAAGACTTGTTTACATTTACGTCCGCCATATTGGTTGACTTGATTGGTGTTCACTTTGAATAACAACTTACAAATACATTATCTTGGTATTTTTTTTAATTTGTTTGTCTATAATAGTGCACTAGTCATATTTAAAACAAATGCTCATATTTTCATCTTCTTAGTTACATATTTTCCTACAAAGATTCACATTTTTGTTACCAACTAAAAATTACATAGCTATCTGCTGACGCATGCTCCAGTCTAAATCCATCATTTGGGGAATTCTTTTCGTGAAATGAGTCAGCGTGTTGCTGAAAACACTATATCCTTGCTAGTATGTTTAGCAGGGTAAAACAGCCCTTTTCAGGGCCACACACATTTTTCAAAAAAGAATCTTGATTGTTATTGGATAAATCCAAGTGAAGGTTTGGCTGTATTAGTTTACAGGAAAATCAAAATACAAATGACATTAAAAAAACACTTATATAACAAAGATAGTATACATTAATTTACAGTTCTTCTTGACGTGATAAACGAATAATAACATTCACGCTATAGATCCATACTTTCAGCTTCAGGCAAAGTGTTTCCCATATCATTGTTCTTATTAATATTATTTAGAATTATGTCTCTTTGAACAATTCAAATTATATTCTTAGATATGGAGATTTGCCCACGCTGAAGTACCAAATTACGCCCTCTGACGACGAAGCGAAGCTGAAAACAATGGAAATAAAACACGTAAAAATCTTCAAATATATAGAAATAAGGGTAATACAAATATTACCGAACACCGAACAATCTTCCCAATGGAAAGTTATAACTCATAGATCAACAAACAGACAATATCAGTCAACAACCGGAAAACTGGGAAAACCGCAATGACCCTGACTTAGTACAGGCATTTCTACAGAAATGAACATAGAAAACGTATTTCCCCAGGTTTTAGTCTAAATCAAACGATTGAGGGGATCAGCTGAAATAAATGAATAACGTTTATGTAATGCTTACTTTAATTATCAGAAAATATTGTTTGAAATTAAAAAAAAAAAAAAACCTTTGCAAAGTGTAGCACTACTTTGGTATAAAAAAGAAGCAGAAAACCTGAAAATATTCATATATAAGACGTTTTATTTGCATAAGGAACTCAAGCTAGAGTGTTTTTGCCACAAAGCGTCACGCGCTGAAACGCCTGATCGGCGTAATTGAAAAATGATTGCCACTGGCAATTGCAGTCAGTTTTTCATCCCGAAATGTAAGTCAGCAGTCCCATTAAATGTTATAGACAATAGAAATATCTCCACCAAACAACATAGTTTAATTGGACATTCATTTAAAAAATGATAAATGAATGATAAAAAAACCTTCCGAGAATTTTAATATTCCGGAGGTAAAAGTTTTTTTTTCGAGAAATATATTATATTTTTATTTTGTTAAATACCATCTCACTAATGTACTTGTTATATCATCATTATACACGTCATGTCATATGAAGGTCCAAAAAGACTATACCTCACGTAAAGTACAAATCCACGCGACAACACCACTGCTGGGTTATTATACTGGTTCGTCGTTGCTTAAACATGAAAAACCAACGGGAACTAAGTATAACATCATATTGCAAATAACATGCAAATCTTAGAAACAACACAACATGAACAGCATGCTGCTACACAACTATAGTGATATCATATCTATGCTTAATTTGTATTATCAACCAACCATGTCTTCATGTGGAAAACACTAGAATGGCCGCATCATTTCACTGAGAGGAGAGGTTGGTTCAATAAAACTAGTTTAACCCTGCCGCTTTTTATTGAAATGGCTGTACTTAGCCAGAAAAGTGATCGATTATGTATATACGTGATAGGACTGTTGACTTTGCCTCTGTTTCTACGACCATACGATTTAAATTTTAATTTTTTCCGGCAGCGTGATATTTTACATTTTTCATTTTATTATCTCGGCGGATTCATTGAACACTTTTGCTCATGCCTTTTCTTATTTCATTAGTTATTCACTGTTTGACCTTGTGTCTTGTACAAGTTCTTTTTACTATTTTATTCTGTGCAAACTCCTCACATGCCGATAAGATTAAGTCGATTGTGAAGCAGACAACATTGTCCATATCATACAGTGAGTCGAACGTTACATGGCTAAGAAAAATATTCAAGTTATGAAAATCAGTTTATTTATAATCTCAGAGGCGTCTGTTGAAAGAGGGTGTTTTACTTCCTACAACAAGCTAATGTAGCAAAATATGCCACAATGATCCAAGTTAAGTAGGTGTCATTAATCACTGAAATTCTTCACAACATGTTCTTAATCAACAAACTCAAGATCAAGTGCTGATGTACAATTATCAGTACACGTTGTTTGAATGGTAACCGTTATATTATTATTGTAATATGAATGAATTCTCTTCCTTTGATTTTTTATGGTTTATATACCAGAATGTAAACAACAGCTAAGAACTATGAAATAATACAGTCCGATACTAGATATTGCACATATTAAATCTGAGCTGTAGTTGTATTGCTCTCAGAGAGTCGTGCAATAATCATCGACCTATATATGATATCGCATGGGCTTCATGTTACAAATCCTTTACCGTTTAAGAATTTTCACGTTCGATTATATAATCATTTAACTCGGAAGCGTGGTATAAATATTACTAAGAGGACATTCATCTATCGTATCAAATTGTCTGGAATCATCGTAAAATCGGAATTAAATGGTTTCAACTTTCTTTTAAACTTTTAAGAATATTGATATATGTAGTGCGAACATTTTACATAATGGAGAGTTTTGCTTTGCACATTGACCATTGCCGCTATTTTTCTAAGCGATGCAAGATTGGCTTGTATGTGCTCCACTGAGTATGAAGCGACAAGAGAGTAAATGTAACGGGAGGCAAATAAACTCGTTGTGCAAAGGATATCTACATTCGCTTCTTTCCACTGTTTTCTATTGAATTTTTAAACTGTTGTATGTTTTTGTTCTGTAGACACGTGCTTACTAGGCGTAGATGTCTCAGGTTCTGTTTTTTAAGAATAACAGTCGAAATGGTTTTTTGTTTATAATTTCTTCGCTAGTTTATTTTTATCTCACTTAACCCGAAGGTCCATGTGAAGGATTGCTATTACTTAACGTCAGTCGTCTACATTAATGTTTTAATTTACAAATTCTCCTCTAAGACCATGGGTCCAATTTTAATAAAGGTCATGGAGGTGTCTACTTTTACAATTGTACCAGATGTCTCCGGGCCACTGACAATTAATGTTCCAGCTACCATGAAAATACCATATAGGGAAACACACATGCAGAGCAAATGAAGCCACATTTTTTGTCGATTTTTAAGTAAGTAAAGCGACGAGCCTACACAGCACATCCAAATTCGACTATGGTCAGGTCTGTCTGAGGGAGGACCATCTTAGTTTTATCATAATTACATTATTGAGCAAATGCATGTACCATGATAACAATAAATGTGATTATTCAAATACGAGCACCATTTGTAATTTCAAACAAGTGAAATTTGTGATGTTCAATTTTCAACTGTTCTTAAAGGTGTGGAGACGCTAGATTGTAATTCCAATAACACCTACTAATGAACAATGTACGGATAGTAACTTAATATAAAATGAATTTATATACAAGTTATAGCACGGATAATAACGTAGCTTAACTCTTATCTTGGACAAATATTGCTTTATATACATACAAAGAACAAAAAAACAAACAAAAACAGAATAACAAAAAACAAACAAAAACAAACAAAAACAAACAAACAAAACAAACAAATCAAAAACAACAACAAATCAAAACAATACAAAACATTTAAAAGGACTTGTCAGTACAGAAACACTACTTTATTGTAAGATAATCAATATGTTATAAAAACTATTCACAACAGTATAACATGAAGTGTTGTCATTTGAAAACCGTCCGTTTAATTACAAGAAAAAATATTATACGACGGAAATGAGCGCTGAAATTTATATATTTAAGGTACGGACTTGTGTACTTGACAGTAATATATTAGATGTTTAATGTTATAGTGGTAGCACATTTCTCTAAGAAATTGACGTCGTCCATAGACCACACAGCGTTCACATTAATTGGTTTACAATTTCATGGATTCCTATGTAATAACTATGGTATACTTGAATTCTTAATAATGAAAGTACAAAGCAAAAACTCAAAAGCAATAGCAAAAAAAAACAAAAAACAAAAAAAACCACATAATTTTCAGTAGAGAAACATGATTTATTTTTAATAATTGTCAGATAATCACAAAAAAAACTATTCAGAACAGTATAACCTAAATAGTTGTTATTTGCAAAAACATGTCCGTGTAATTACGAAAATAAAATCATTATACGGCGGATATAAGCACTGAAATATATATATTATAGTACCGACTTGTGTACCTGACAGAGCTGTATTAAATTATTAATGTTATAATCGTAGCACATTTCTCTAAGAAATTCGCGGCGTCCATCAATAGGCCACACAGCCATTCATATTAATTGGTTTAAAATTTCATGGATTCCTATATAATAACTACTGCATACGTGAAATCTTAATAATAAAAGTACTGCTACTTTTCTTATTAGAGTGAATATTAAAAGTTAAATAAGGAGACATAGGACACAATGCAAAACAATTAGGAGATACCATAGGTGTAATAAGAAGCCGTAAGTCGAAGAAAGACGGACAATGCAATGATCAAAAGAAAGAAGAGAAAACCTGAAATGTCAAACAACGGTCTACAAAACATTACACAGAAAACTAAAGATCGACCAACATGCACCCCACTAAAAACCGGGGGTGAACTCAGGTAGTCTGGAAGGGTTAGCAGTTTCTGCTCCACTAGTGGCACCCGTCGTGTTATTCCACAAAATCAGAAATGCCAAGAGATCATGTTAATCATGCATCAATTATGTAAGGTATATTTATAATTTATCCAGCCTACATACACTATATGCTATTCCATCTTCAGTGTAACCATCAAAAGTCCATTGCAGCAGCAGTGTGAATTAGTAAAAAGGATATGGATGCGAATGAACCTGATGTTCATCCAAAATCTACACTTGTGCACAAACTGAATAAAAATACAGTGCCCCCATTGCAGCATCACATCCGATATACTAAGCATCGTTTCCCATAATGAGCACCACCCATGCCCCAAAGATTAGTGTGAAACGACTTCCATCTTCCCTGTTTACCTCGTCGTTAAACACTACATCTGGCAACATAAAAACGACCACGGCATATGACGTTGGCATTCCAGATCCACGTTTGGGAAGGGCACACATATGTGGCAGCGTTAAACCGGGCAATGAGATCCCAATCCTCCCCTCTTGATAACTGGAACTACATATATAAACAAACGATAAAATCGAACATTCTTTCCCGCCCAAAATGACCATATAATATCATCAAAATGAATGACACCATAACATGGTCAGTACAATGTTAGGGTCGATGGATACTCATAGCTGACTACTGGCTAGGAAGGTAGAATCTGTTGGTTAAAGACCATTACTCTTCAGACAAAAACAATCACAAATGCTAGTCATAGCAAAAACCGTAGTACTAGTGACCAATGTATTGTCAAACACAATATATAGGGGTACTACTAAACTGAGAAACGAAAACGAAACGAAATGAAGTATCACACAACGAAACGAAATACATCAAACAAAGCATAAAAGATCCAAAAAACAATCAATGAAGGGGTAAAAATCAACGAAATATTGAGTGGTTAGTTCGGCTAGTTATATATCTACGCCTGGATGCTTTTCTGTTGCAAAATACAAAATGGTCAACAAAAGTCATGCATCAATCACAGGCACTCGATGTTCAATGAATAAAATGTAGGATCAATGTGGAAAAGAAATAGTGTCACTGTTATATAATAAAGAGTTTATTATATAACAGTGACACTATTTTTGTTTCCACATTGACCCTACATTTTATTCATTGAACGTCGAGTGCCTGTGCATCAATACAGTAAATATAGTAAATATATATTAATTTTTTTTAAATGTTGGCGTTGGTGGATCAAGGGGAGGGGGAGTAGGGTCCATGGGTTGGAACCCCCTTTTTTGAAAACTGAAAAATTACGTACATATATATCAGTATCGAAAATTAGACTGATATCGTTTTTTTTTTTTATTCTGGACCTCCTTTCTGAGTGGAACCTCCCTCCCTTTTAAAATCGTCTGGATCCGCGCTTGATTGGATTGGTTGAAACGTATAGTCTTTTAGCAATCTATTAGACTATAAATGTCAGCTTGGTTTGCTATTGCAAAAATAGTTTCATGATCAGTAGCTGTAAATAAATGTTAAAATACTTGACCTAGACTTTATCAGATACAAAAATGTACATGGTTTCATATGTCTCTGACCTTATTAAGGATTGACCTGGGCGTATCTTCTCTACGATATCACATCCGATTTTCATTCAGGCTTCACGTGACCATCCAAAAGACATTGGAACATAGGTAGCGGAACAGGTAGACCAGGAAAAGAGGGGACAATAAATTATCCAATTCTTGAGGGGAGGCAAACATAATGGTTTTGACCGTTCAATAGTGAATTTTCCCTTTCTTGGTAGTAATTAAACCCGCGTTATCGGCGTATGGTGTTTACATTCAAAGTTAATCCGCTACGCTAGAGTTTGTGTCCAATACAGTGACTTCTTAGAGAGAGGACAACTGCTGTCAGAAAATCTACTCAGGGATAAGTCAAACCTAGGTTAGAGTCATCACTCCGTAAATGTTATGTACGCCATCGTGAATTAGTTGGCCATTACGGGATATCGGTTTCGCAAATGACCAAGATTTTGCAACCATTTGACGTTCTTCCAGGGCGTTCCTCACAACTGATTTTGATTTCAGCCAACTTTGACCAATCGGCAATAAGACGGGTGTCGCTGACAAAGAAGTATATGTTTATGCTTACGTAGATCTATAACTAGCCGAACCAACCACTCAATATGTCGTTGATTTTTACCCCTTCATTGATTGTTTTTGGATCTTTTATGCTTTGTTTGATATATTTCGTTTCGTTTTTTGATATTTCATTTTGTTTCGTTTCGTTTCTTCATTTTTCGTTTCGTTTCGTTTCTTCATTTTTCGTTTCGTTTCGTTTCATTTCGTTTTCGTTTCTCAGTTTAGTAGTACCCAATATATAGATTATTACATACACAATTACATTGTTAGCATCATATTGTCTTTATAGTTTCAATATGTAACACACGCATACATTATACATTTAGTATTGATCGCAATTTTTGTTCAGGTTACGCAAGGGTGTGTACAACCTGATTGAGGTTATTTCGAATAAACCGAATAAATTATTTAGATCAACCCTTATAAATTAATTAAAACTTTTTTTGTTATGATATTGAAAAATATATTTATTTTTTTCAAAATAAGGCAAATAATCGGATGTAAATTTAGATAACCCCAAAGGTGCCTCATTTAAAGAAAATGACCCGATGACAACGGCACGCGGTGCCTTGAGAACGACGTTTATTTTTATATTCAGCACATACACAAATAACCTCAACTTTTTAAGCCAATCAAAACACGTATACAATTACAGGTGACTCTAAAATTAGTATATTATACCACATACAACATAATATATTTGAACTCGACTACCCGTAGCTGCCTCAAAATTTTCTGTTGTGTTATTTCCTGATAATTGCACTTTTTTTAGCCAAATATTAAAATCATGGGAGAGTATATATGATATTTTGAGGCTAGGAATGCATAGACTTACGGTAGTACAACAGTTGTTGCAAGGCTAGCGATAGATTATTGCACTACAAGTACGAAGAAATACGATAGTGTCATAGCTAGAGGCTATGATGTAAAGCTGATAATGCAATAGTTGATGCATTGCTAGTGAATACACAGAGATCTAGCTAAGACAATTAGGAAGATTAGAGTTTGTGATATAGGTAAGGCACTTTGATGTACCGGTAATAATTATACATTGGTCGAACCAATTTCCTAGTCCAAGCGAACCCATCCCTTGAAATGAAAACCGGCAACATGGTGCAGTGACAATATCTCCGAAAATGTAGCATGTTGTTGTGCTGGTCTAGGAAAAAAACAAATCCCTAAGAAGGCTTTGAAATCAATATGTAGAAGACTAGGCTTCTTATGCGTAGAAGACCATCGACAACGTGTCATAAAAACAATTTCTTGCTACGAGTGGTCATTGGTGGTGCGATATACGGCAAAACTATCAAATAATAAATAGTATATCTTCTTAGTCGTGTACATGTAGGAAGCTTAACTTTTGTTCATAGGCCCATAAAACAGGAATTAAAACAAACAATCTGACGGTAACATCATAGAAATATGAATCAAACTGTGGTAAGCATACTGTAATAAACTAATCTTAGAGTCACATATAATTTTATACGTGTTTTGATTGCTTTAAAAGGTTGAGGTTATTTTCCAATGTACGGAATCTGAAAATAGACGTCGTTCTCAAGGTGTCGCGTGCCGTTGTCATCATGCGATTTTCTTTAAATGAGGCATCCTTGGTGTTATTTAAATTTATTTCCGATTATTTGCCTTCTTTTGAAAAAATAAATGCATTTTTTAATATCATAACAAAAAAAATTTGAATCAATTTATAACGATTGATCGAAATTATTTGTTTCGGTTCATTCGAAATAACCTCAATCATTGTACACATCCTTACGTAAACCGCTACAACCTGATCGAGGTTATTTTTTCATGAACCGAACATCAATACGATCAATTTTTTTAAAAATATACTAGTAATTTGCATAGGTATGCACAATTGCAATGTATCTTTGCGAACCGATGGACAAAAAGTTAAACAATTTATTATTTCAAAATATGAATCTTGAGTTTGAAAGAAAACAGCACCTTGTCCAAGGATTTGACATTATTTTGCTTTTCAAATCTTTTGACTGGGATTACCTGATGAAGGTTATTCCAAAATAAATTAGATATCTGAGGTTTTTTTAACTGTCACTGGGTCGATACCTCTGCTAGTGTACTATTAGTTCCCGAGGGTATCATCTGCCCAGTAGTTAGTGCCTAGGCACTGACATGGTTAACTAGATGTATATTTGTTTTCGAAAATAATGTAATATTAGCATAGATGACCTCAGTCGATTTTTGCTATCATGTTCAGGCCCTTTCGGTTTTTTGCTACTAAAGACTTTTTGTTTGTCTTTCAAGTATTTGCTTTTGAACTTACTTGATGAAAACTTCTTGCAGAAACGCGCCATGCTCACTAAATTGAATATCTACGTTTTCATCATATAAATACAGCATAATATACTCTAATCCGATAATGAAAACAAACTTGCATTTCGGATTGGCAGCACCAATCCAAAGAAAATATATTATGTTATTCAAAATTAATATGGAAAATTAAATATTCTAGAACTGACATGAACTCGAAGAATATTCTGGAAAATTTTATTTTTGTCTTCATGCAGCCAAATTCGGCATTAAGCCATGATGGCATTATAGAGATTCTCTAATTGTTCATAAGACAGTAAGAAGCCACATGTCTTAGAGATTAATACATCAAATGTACTTCTAGATTCTGTTATGTTAGATTATATCGTATTAGTTATGATAGAATGCTACAGATCTTGAGTGCAATGGTATTGGATAAAACAATAAAATGCCCATGGGCGTTCATTGGAAATTGTTAAAAAAAAAATCTTCAGAGCGATAAAAGCAACAAAAATAAAATATTCTATCATGTGAGTATTATATTAGCTTATTATATTTTTTTTTTTTGCATTCTTCTTGTCGTTTGAAAAACGTTACACAGAAATCTAAAGATCGAGCACCAGGAACCCACTAAAAATAGGGGGTGAACTTTTGTGCTTCGGAAGACTAATAAGTTCCTGCTTCATTTGTGCCACCCGTCGTGTAACTCTTGTTACAAACCTGGATAAAAGTAATAAATCACATTTAGATTGCTATTTCAAAGTTGTTTTGTTTTATTTTAAATATGAGAGGCGTGTTGTCAGTATTATTGCATCGGCAGGTATTTTAGAAACCCAATTACAATGAAATAGTTAGCATGGTAACCAGTGACATGATTTGCATAAAAGGGGTGGCACTAAGTCGTGATGAAAACAGAGTTACACATACTACACGCGTACTACGATATAACGATATACTGCAAGTAAATGATTAATAATTTCAATTATTTAGATGCCACTAAAGTTCTAATAGACTTTAAAAAACATTTCAAATTATTAATTATAATATTTGACAAATTCCTACAGAAGTGTTTTATTTTAAATTGAACCTGGAATGTTGCTGGATTTTAAAATATGTTTATTTCTCTCAATTTATATATATACGACCGGGACTTTGGTTGTGAACGTGTGATAGTTGGATTTACAACTACATATGCAATCAGTGAATGTCACCACTAAAGTTGTTAGTTCGAATCCCGCTCAGTCGAGGTGTACTCGATACAACAGTGTGAGATAAAGTTTGTCAGTAACTTGCTGCAGATCGGTGGCTTTCTCCGGGTACTACGATTTCCCCCACCAATAAAACTGATAACCACGATATAGCTGAATTATTGTTGAAAGTGCCGTTCAACACCATAACCCGCACCTTACATACAACATGCATAATCTAAAATGGAGAGGTATTATATTTGGTATCGTATCCATGTATTTGCAAAATACAATATCACCAAACATCCCTCGTAGCTTATTCATGTACATTTATCAAATAAATTTTGAACATTGCGTACTTTATGAAGGTTATTCCAGAAACGTATCTTGCGCACTAAATTTGATATCTACGGTTTTTTTTTATATCTGCAGTGTACCGTATCCCCGTGTAATCATATATGTAAAGATTAGTATCCCATGTAATGATGTATAATCAATCATAATTGGGAAGGGCAATCTTATTTCAAACTTCAATAACTCGCCATCTATGGTACCGTATGTTTGCGCACTAATAATATCCATATATATATATATATAAATATATCTACAAACACGTTAAAGCCTTGATGTATATGGCTGTCAGCACCTGTTAGTAGAAACGTAGATATCAAATTTAGTGCCGACAACACGTTTCTGGAATAACCTTCATCTGGTATATGTTCAAAGTCAAAGAGCCTAAAACAAAGAGTCAAAATAAGCTAAGTGCGCCTATGCCCGAGGAAGCAGAACCTTAGTTTTACTAATAATTACATGATATATTGTGTATGCTCATGTTTTATGCTTTTTGCAATATGCATTTCAACGAGGCTGTGTATATATTGTTAATGTATTGACACAGATAAAGGCTTACAAATTCAAATGATACAATATTTTTTATATTAAACATTATATTTATATTCTAAAATTTTAATATTAATGATACGTATACTAATCCTAGATGTTTTGCACCTTTTTAGCTTTATGTAGAAGCACCACCGCCTACTGCACATATAACTTCTATATATCCGTGAAACCATCATGTTGCGCTATATAGCTACGTATCCTAAGTGACATGATGTAAAACTGCATACAGTCAAACCTGTATTAAGAGGTCCCCTGTGGAACAGAAGTGGTCTTATAAGACAGATGATCTAACTTAGGTACAATTAATCTGAAATGTTGTATGACAAGACAAGAAAAAAATGTGACCTTTTAATACAGTTGACTGCATAATGGAGGTGACCGCATGTGCCGGCTTGACTGTATCTCAGGTGACACGCTATACACTATTATATCTATATATCCCAGGTGACAAACCTAATATGTATATGTATTTCAGGTAAAATTCTCTTTAGATATGTATCACAGGTTTTGCTTTGTGTATCTGGATTTGTCTTTAGTCCTCACTGATGTTGTTTTGTCCTGTTTACATTATTTGTGCTTGTTTGACTATAGTGGTGTCCAACACATATAGTGGTATGTTTGTGGGTTTTTTGTCCGTCTTGTGTGTCTTATTTGCCAGTTTCTCTGGATTGTATTTTTTTGACTTCCGAATCGGTATTCTCTAACGTTTATTGTCTTTGGCCATGGCCATTTCATATTTTTGTCTAGTTCTGTTGTGTCAATCTAGATTGGTTTGTTTAAGATCTCAGCCGGGTTGTTTTGTGTACACGAATTGTCGATGTTGCACCGATCCTGCTGGTGGAAACACGATGAATTATTGTACAATGTATAATAGTTAATTAGTATGTGTCCTGCAGTTGAACGTTCGGTGCTTAGTTGTACTTTCTTCATCCTACAAAGGCTTTTCTTCAAGTTGGTTTCCATGAACCTTTTACACTGTTATTATTTCATCTCATTTTCAATTATTATGTAAGATGTAAGTGGGAAAATAATAATCTCCAACAAATCTGTATAGAAGCTAATTAAATCTTATAATTGCAAAGAACACATGGTGCAACGAAAAACCCATGCAAACAATACACATCTATGTATAGACAGGATAGACTGAACAGGGAAATTACAAAATATCGCCTCAAAATATTGAAAATATCATACTATTAGATAACGTAAACAAAGATATTGCTATTCTTTGTTATGACGAATGATAATTTTGAAGAAATTTATATCAAACTGTTACTGTTCCCCACGTGGTAAAGTGCATCGTTCATGCCACAAATCTACAGTCGTTTCGTATCCCGAAAAATCCGTTAACCAATAGGGGCCGTCGTGGTCAAGGTGATATGGTCGCTGGATTTCCAACTACATATGTAATCTATGGGTTATGGTTATGGTGTTTAACACCACTTTCAGCAATATGTTAACTATATAGTGGCTGTCAGTTTTATTGGTGGAGGAAATCGGAGTACCCGGAGAAACCCACCGACCAAGTCACTTGCAAACTTTATCACATAATGTTGTATCGAGTTATGATAGGCAGTGATAGCATAGGTAGTTATAAAACCAACTACCATACGACCATTACCACAACGGTCCCTTTCCCGAGAGTTGAGTTAATGTGCTTTTTATAAATGGGACCAATTTAGGACCGCTATCATCGTCAATGCCATGTAAGACAAGGTCACGCGCAGCTGTCTTTATGGCTTGTCTTACATAGGAAACGCATCAAAACGGAAGTATCGTAAATTGAATAAGGGCAGAACATACAACTGTCGGTACGAGAGGTGAAAAAGACAAACGATGTTTCAATAACACTACACAGAAAAAAATGAATATTTAGCAACAGAAATCCCACTAAAAGCGCTACACACTCCTGAACGCCCAAAGGGTAAGTAGTTTCTGTTCCACTAGTGGCAACCTCATGTTTTTTATCAACTATATCGTGACTACAAACATACAGGGGAGAATCCTTAATTTAATTTGAAATTAAAGAAAAAATGGTTAAATAATCTAGAGAATTTCTGGAAATAAAAATGTATATCAGATAAATACTAGTTGTCACTAGGCATCAGTTCCATTGGGATGATTCTTTTTGTCTTTTTATGATAGACTATAACATGACATCCCTAATATATGCAATGCCAGAAATCTTTTAAAACAATTTAAAACAAACAGTGGTGTTAAAGCTAAATTTCTATATATATATATGTGTGTCTGAAACATATATGTCTGAAAATTAAACAAAACAGTGTTGGAATTAGATTTTTGAGCTGACAAATTTTGTTCTTCCCTCGATGGGATTTGAACTCACACCATTGATACACTGCAGCACCAATCGCTTAGCCTCATGTCCAGCGCCCTAGACCACTCGGCCACATCCACTATATTTATTACATAATACACATGTTAGTTTTGTTGATACCATTTTGGGTGCAATTGTATTGGTGTAATTGTAAGATACAAATGTCACAGTTTGATTTTAAAATTACACTGGAAACACTTAAGAAGTCACTTCTTAGTGATACAAGATGTTTAATAAATAGACATTTGCGGTTCTTTTATTGAAAAATATAGGATGAAGCAATCGTCTATGTTCTGTTTATCATTTATTAATGCTATATAATATCATCGATATTCTCTGAGCGTCGTGGTTGACGTGATCGTATGGTAGTTGGATATACAACTAGCTGTGCAATCAGTGCACATCACCATTAAATATGCGAGTTTGAATTCCGCTCATACCGTCTTCACCTATTCACCGGGTACTCCGTGTGTACCACCAATAAAGCTGACCAGGACTATATAATTGTGATATTTGTAAGATGGTGTTATACACCATAACCCTAACCTCTCTATTAGTATAACATACTGTAAAATAGTCTGCTTTTCATAATTACATGTACTTGGTCAAATACTTTGTACTCATGGTAATAAATAATAGATAAGTTAAAAAAAAAACATATGTTTGTCCTTTTGTGCTTTTTCGTTTGCCCATTGTGTTCTCTGGTCTTCTTCAATATACGGATTCTGATTACCCCTTTGGTATCTTCAAACTCTTCTATGAATGACTTAAATAATAAAAGAAAGAAAAAAAAACAACACCTAATGTATACATACTCAAATAAATATTACATTAGTTTCAATCGAAAATAAATCCAAATGTTTTATTTTTTGTTCGTTTTGTTGATAAGGATATAATTGTTCACCATCGCTGTTTAAACTTTTGTTTCTCATTTTTTGATCATCTTTATCATTTGTCCAGGTTGGTCATAGTGAAATATATCATCGTGCGTACACACCATAGATGGAATGTTTACCATTGTAAACAGACTTGTCCATCAATGTGGCGTAAATACAACTTTTACGAACGTAGATATGATGTTTATTTTGTAGATATTAGTGAAATTGATGAACATCACTTTTTAAATTTTCTTTCCATAACAAAATTATTCGGTAGATTTACACAATGGTTGATCAATGTTTGACATATGTATATAGTTTCGTTCTTCAATCAATTTTGAAATCCAGAGTCGTCTTCTTCAGAATGTCCATGAAAGTGAGGTGGAGGATGAGGTAAATTTGCGTCAGAATTTTGAACAGGTAACTCGAAAGAGCGTGGTCCTCCGCATAGCATTTTGTCCTGCTGTGAATTATGTTCTGAGGACGGTTTATAATGATGTCGATTGTCATCTGTCCAGAAAAGAAAAAATCCACATTAAATTAGTGAAGCAGGAACTGCTTACCCTTCCACAGCACATGAATTCACCACCAGTTTTTATTGGGGTTCGTGCTACTCGATCTTTAGTTTTATGTGTATTTTTTTTTTTATAAATCTTTAGTTTTATGTGTCATGTTTTGTAGATCTTTAATTTTATGTGTAATGTTTTGTATATCTTTAGTTTTATGTGTAATGTTTTGTAGATCTTTAGTTTTATCTGTAATGTTTTGTAGATCTTTAGTTTTATCTGTAATGTTTTGTAGATCTTTAGTTTTATGTGTAATGTTTTGTAGATCTTTAGTTTTATGTGTAATGTTTTGTA
>MJUT01012362.1:373434-412724 GCA_002080005.1 Gigantidas platifrons | reverse complement strand
ATGTTTTGTAGATCTTTAGTTTTATGTGTAATGTTTTGTAGATCTTTAGTTTTATGTGTAATGTTTTGTAGATCTTTAGCTTTATATATTATGTTTTGTATATCTTTAGTTTTATGTGTAATGTTTTGTAGATCTTTAGTTTTATGTGTAATGTTTTGTAGATCTTTAGTTTTATGTGTAATGTTTTATATATCTTTAGTTTTATGTGTAATGTTTTGTAGATCTTTAGTTTTATGTGTAATGTTTTGTAGATCTTTAGTTTAATGTGTAATGTTTGTAGATCTTTAGTTTTATGTGTAATGTTTAGTAGATCTTTAGTTTTATGTGTAATGCTTTGTAGATCTTTAGTTTTATGTGTAATATTTTGTAGATCCTTAGTTTTATGCATTGTCTTTGTAGATCTTTAGTTTTATGTGTAATGTTTTGTAGATCTTTAGTTTTATGTGTAATGTTTTATAAATCTTTAGTTTTATGTGTAATGTTTTGTAGATCTTTAGTTTTATGTGTAATGTTTTGTAGATCTTTAGTTTTATGTGTAATGTTTTGTACATTTTTAGTTTTATGTATTATGTGTTGTAGATCTTTAGTTTTATGTGTAATGTTTTGCAGATCTTTGGTTTTATGTGCAATGTGTTGTAGATCTTTAGTTTTATGTGTAATGTTTTGTATATCTTTAGTTTTATGTGTTATGTTTTGTAGATCTTTAGTTTTATGTGTAATGTTTTGGAGATCTTTAGTTTTATGTGGAATGTTTTGTAGATCTTTAGTTGTATGTGCAATGTTTTGTTGATCTTTAGTTTTATGTGTAATGTTTTGTAGATCTTTAGTTTTATGTGTAATGTTTTGTATATCTTTAGTTTTATGTGTAATGTTTTGTAGATCTTTAGTTTTATGTGTAATGTTTTGTAGATCTTTAGTTTTATGTGTAATGTTTTGTAGATCTTTAGTTTTATGTATTATGTTTTGTAGATCTTTAGTTTGATGTGTAATGTTTTGTAGATCTTTAGTTTTATGTGTAATGTTTTGTAGATCTTTAGTGTTATGAATGAAGGGGCTGTAACATTGCCATCTATATAGCCACCCACAGCACCTTGACACGATCTATCAACTCCAGAAAGAGGGCTAAATGGTCCGTCGTCCTGATTTGAATTATGTTCATCACGACTTGGCATAATGAAAGACAACAAAAGTATCATACTCATTTGATTAGTATTTGCTTACATAATGGGCATTCAATGCTTCGTTTATATCTGCCAAAAAAATTATAAGTCCCGGGTTTGAAAAGGGGTCTGTGTTGCTAATTTTGTTTTAGTTGTCTGCGTTATTTTGTGGTTTTTTTTCCATTTCTCTTCGTTCTGTATTGTACGCCCAATGACTTGTTTTGTAACATAGCATACATATGAATTGTATTATACACATTTATACATAAAAATATAAAAAAAACATGAATTACATTATACAAATTTGCACAGACAAAGGACATTTAATTTACCAAAAAAACAGACATTCTGTACCACTGCAGTAAAATGTCAAAAACCAAGGACAGCTTCAATATTGCCGGTGTCTCTAGATTTTCTATTTTGGTTTGCCCCTCCGGTTTCCTCTAGTGTTTATATTCCATATAAAATTCAATAACAGTCTATGATGTTTTATGTATCATACATTTGAATTCAACATGAATACGTATACTTATCAGCACATAACACAAAAGCAAAACACTCAAAAATTAATATTATGTAAACTTGGTAAGATGTGGGTTTACTTGTTTGTTAGTTTTATTTTTCTAGAGAAATTTGTTTTAGCTTTTGTTTTTAGTTTGTGTGTTTTTGCTTGTGTTTTTGTTTTGCTTTGATGAAGTCGTATTACATAATGTTCCCATTTGAAAACAATATACAGAGAAGGTAATAATCGTTTATATATTACTCTCTGGCTTTATATCGGGTAATGTCAGTATGTCGTAACGGGGTTTGTTATCGACCAGACGGTAGGCCTCTCCGATATTAGAAAGGTTATCTTAAAATAGTGGATGACGCATCGGGCTTTTTTGTCAACCCATTCGATACTGCCTGTGTTATGCTAAATAACCTAAAATGTATACTTCATATCGACAGCCCCGTAAAAAAAAAACAAAAAGGACAGAGTTCAGTTCAAAATTAAAGGAAGCCTACAAAAGAACACATTAATTAGACATCTACTTGACATATGAAAAGAGCAAAGAAGAGTTTGAAGATACCAGAATCCGTAAACCTAAGAAGGACAGACAACACAACGGCCTAAATAAAAAGGACAAAGAACGCTCTACAAAACATTACATTTACAACACGAACCCCACTACAAAACGGTGTGAACTAAGGCGCTTCGGAAGGGTAGACAGTTCCTGCTCCACTAGTGGCACCCATTGTGTTATTTTAGTTACAACCCTGGTTATAAGTCTTGAATAAGGAAAGGGTCGGAAAAAATGCTTACGACATGTGGATCATATCCGTGATCATTTGTGACACCGATGTTCCTTAACGGTTAATCAGTCATGATCATGGTGGCGACCGTAAAACTTTCGAAGTGATGACTTCAACTTAACCAATAGCAACCCCACAACTAGCTCCTACATACCATTATCAATGCTGGGATCAGGAGGTGTATAAAGCTGTTTTACATATGTTTGACTATTGACGCTGGTGATAACTTCCTCTCCACAGCTATGTGATCCATCATCTATATCTTGTGGTCCATCTGTTACTAAAGATCAGAAATAAAATATCAATATTATAAGTTTCTCTGAGTGAATGAGTACGTGATTGTTGCTTAGCGCCAATGAACAAACTTTCATCTACTCTAGTATATGATGGCGAGGAAAAGTTACATTTCAATAAGATTATGCTGATAAAATCCACTTTGAAATAAACCACCAATGGTAATTGTACAATTATAGTGCTAGCTTTTTGAAACCAGAGGCTCTCAAGAGCCTGTATCGTTCACCTGGTAATAAAAAGAACCAATTGGTCCTATGTAAAAACTATGTCATGCAGTGGTAGTCATCTTGGAATTTCGATCAACATAAAAAACACAAAGTTTGTAAAGGACCTTCCAATGATTGATGCACAGTTTAGGTACCGGTTCAATCAGTGCAATAGCTTCAGAGAAGAACATATTTCTGTATTTTCCCATATATGGTCCTGTGTTAATACTATGACCTGTGGTGGCAGCCATCTTGAATTTCGGATCGGCATAAAAAACCCAAACTTTTTAGAGGACCTTCAAATGATCCTTCCGGCTCAGTTTGGTTTCAATTTTCCATGTGGTTTAAGAGAAAAAGTGTTTTGAAACATTCTTTCCCATAGGGTCCAAAGTTAAACTAAGTCCTGCCGTAGCCGCAATTTTGAATTTCATATCGGAACAAAAAATGTACAGTTTGTAGAGGACCATCCAATGAACGTTCATGTACAGTTTGGCTTTAATCATGTTTGTAGTTTCTGAGAAGAAGGCATTTGAAGATTTTCCCATAGGGTCCAATGTTAATATATGTCCTGCGGTGGCGGCCATCTTGGATTTCCGATCGGCATAAAAAAACATAAACTTGGTAGAGGACCTTCCAATGATTATTTCTGGGCAGATTGGTTTCAATTGTCTAAGTAGTTTCAGAGAAGAATCATTTTGAAACATTTTTGCCATACGGTCCCATGTTAAATTAAGTCCTGTCGTAGCCGCCATTGTGAATTTCATATCGGAACCAAAATCCTAAAGTTTGTAGAGGACCATCCAATGAACATTCATGTACAGTTTGGCTTTAATCATATTCGTAGTTTCTGAGAAGAAGGCATTTGAACATTTTCCCAAAGGGTCCAATGGTAATCTATGTTCTGCGGTGGCGGCCATCTTGGATTTCCGATCGGCATGAAAAACATACACGTGGTAGAGGACCTTCCAATAATTTTTTCTGGGCAGTTTGGTTTCAATTGTCTTAATTGGTTTCGAGAAGAATCATTTTGAAACATTTTTCCCATTGATTCCAATGTTAAATTAAGTCCTGTCATAGCCGCCATTTTGAATTTCATATCGGAACAAAAAACCTAAAGTTTGTAGAGGACCATGCAATGCACATTCATGTACAGTTTGGCTTTAATCATGTTTGTAGTTTCTGAGAAGAAGGCATTTGAACATTTTCCCATAGGGTCCAATGTTAATCTATGTCCTGTGGTGGCAGCTATCTTGGATTTCCGAAAGGCATAAAAAACATAAAATTTGTAGAGGACCTTCCAATGATCATTCCTGGGCAGTCTGGTTTCAATTGTCCAAGTGGTTTCAGAGAAGAAGCGTTCTGAAACATTTTTCCCATAGGGTTCAATGTTAAACTAAGTCCTGCCGTAACTGCCATTTTGAATTTCATAGCGGAACAAAAAACCTACAGTTTATAGTGGACCATCTAATGAACATTCATGTACAGTTTGGCTTTAATCATATTTGTAGTTTCTGAGAAGAAGGCATTTGAACATTTTCCCATAGGGTCCAATGTTAATCTTGTCCAGCGGTTGCGGCCATCTTGGATTTCCGATCGGCATAAAAAACACAAATTTGGTAGAGGACCTTCCAATGATCATTTCTGGGCAGTTTGGTTTCAATTGTCTAAGTGGTTTCAGAGAAGAAGCGTTTTGAAACATTTTTCCCATAGGGTCCAATGTTAAACTAAGTCCTGCCGTAGCCGCCATTTTGAATTTCATATCGGAACAAAAAACCTAAAGTTTGTAGAGGACCATCCAATGAACATTCATGTACAGTTTGGCTTTAATCATATTTGTAGTTTCTGAGAAGAAGGCATTTGAACATTTTCCCATAGGGTCCAATGTTAATCAATGTCCTGTGGTGGCGGCCATCTTGGATTTCCGATCGGCATAAAAAACAGAAACTTCGTAAAGGACATTCCAATGATCATTCATTTACAGTTTGGGTTCAGTCAGGTCATTAATTTCAGAGAAGAAGATCTTTGAAATTTCAGCCAATCAGAGCATATTATTGGCCCTGGCAGCCATGTTGAATATCCGACTGGAACAAAAGACAGAAACTTTGTAGAGGACCATCCAATGAACCTTCCTGCTAAGTTTGGTTCCAATTGGCCCAGTGGTTTCGGGGGAAGAAGCTTGAAATGTGAAAAGTTTACAGACGACAGACGACGGATGCCAAGTGATGACAATAGTTCACCTGGACCTTTGATCCAGGTGAACTAACAACAGTCCACGGGTAGAGATGCCCTTCCACTCTTTCACATTATCCTTCTTCCGAGCCAAGCACTCATTGTTTCTTACTCATTAATGTTCCATGCTTAGACCAATACCAATTTTTAAAGTGGTTGTCGTGGTTTTGATCGTATATAGTTGGATTTATAACTACCTATGCAATCAGTGCCTATCACCACTAAAGTTGTGAGTTCGAACACCGTCTATAGCGAGGAGTACTCAATACAGCATTATGTGATAAAGTTTGTCAATGACTTGCGACAGGGTACTCGTTTCTTCTCACCAATAAAGCTGACCGCCACGATATAACTAAAATATTATTGTGAATTCGAATTCTGCTCATCGATAGGTGTATTCGATACAACTTTATGTGATAAAGCTTATCTTCAATAAAACTGACCGCCACGATATAGCTGAAATATTGCTGAAAGCGTCGTCAAACACAATAACTATAACCTGTCCTTGATTTATTTTATTATTTCTTTATGAACTGACATTAGGAGACGGGTAACGCTAACTAATTTATAATATTAATTAATTAATATCAACAATCGCATCGCACCTCAAATCATTGAATACAGAATAGACACGAACATATGACGTTGCAAATCCAAGTTCGAACTTGTGACAGGCACACACATATGTGACGGGTGTAAATTTAGTATTCATTTCGTCAAGCCCGTGTAAAAAATAGCAATTGATCTTTTCAAAGCTAAAAGGACACATACCAAAGAACAGAGTGGTTATTTCGACATCAAACTAATATACTATGCTAAGTGGAAACTTAGATCATACATACCATTTGGAATGTTATCTTGAGAAGACTGATAAGGAATTTTCTCATTAGTATGGCTATTGTCAAAATTATCCTCATCTACAAATGTTGTATATAAATTAATAAAAAAGTACAAAACAACATTGCAAGTTTTCCATGGATTGTCCTTTATGATTTGTCAACGTTCAATTAATATCAAATGCTCTTGTAACATTGACGAATATTATTTTAATAAGAAGTTTTTATTACACGATATCGCCATATACGACTATCTGAAAACTACTTTTTGAATCAGTTGTCTATCATCACTAAACTTGTTAATTCGAATCCGGTTCATGGCTAGGTGTACTCGATACAACTGTATGTAATAACATGTGTCAGTGTCAGGTCAGTGGTTTTCACTGGATACTTCGGCTTCCTCTATCAATAAAAGTGAATGCCACGATATAACTAAAATATTGTTGAAAAAGATATCAAACACCATAAACCTAACATGTCTATGATGTTTTCTCTATGAACTGACATTAGGAGACGGTTCTATTATATTATTTATTCCCTGGATAACGCTTATCAATTACTGATGCATGATTTTGATAAAAACAAAGTTAAAACAATGATGGTAAACAATTCTACAAATATCAACAATTACATCTCACACCAAATCTTTAAACTTAGAAAAGAACCAAAACCATATGACATTAGAAATCCAGGTCCTGATTTGGTACATGTACACATATGTGGCCAGCGTACATATATTATTCATATCGTGTAAAAAAAAATAACACTTGTTCTATTCAGAACAAAAAGCCACATAGCAAATCCAAAGACAGACTAATTTCACATCACTAATATAATATGGTAAGTGGAGAATTAGATCATTTGGAATGTTGTCTTGGGGAATCTGATAAAGATCTGCCTCATTTTCAAAATTATCATCATCTACAAATTACAATTGTTACATATATATTAATGTTGTTTTCTCAACGTTTAATTAATATCATAAGCTCTATTTCGTAACATTGATTGATTGATTGATTGATTGATTGATTGATTGATTGGTGTTTAACGTCCAGTCAGCAATTTTTCAGCTATATTCAGGACGAATTCGTAACATGGACACATATTATTTTAATCAGAAGTTTTTATTACACTATATTTGCATATACGAGTATCTGAAAGCTACTTTTGGAATCAGTTGCCTATCATCACCAAACTTGTTAATTCGAATCCGGCAAATGGCGAGGTGTACTCGATGCTACTTTATGTGATAAAATGTGTCGGTGACTTGCAGCAGGTCAGTGGTTTTCTCAGGATACTTTAGTTTCCTCCATCAATAAAACTAAATGCCACGATATAACTAAAATATTGTTGAAAAAGACGTCAAACATCATAAACCTTGCCTGCCCATGATGTTTTCTATATGAACTGACATTAGGAGACGGTTTTATTATATTATGTATTTTCCTGGATGATGCTTATCAATTAATGATGCATGACTTTGATAAAAACAAAGTTTAAGCAGTGATGGTAAGCAATTCTACAAATATCAACAATGCCATCTCACATCAAATCATTTAACATAGAAAAGAACCAAACCATATGACATTAGAAACACAGGTCCTGACTTAATACAAGCACACATATGTGGCGAGCGGACAGACACACATATGTGGCAATCGTAAATGTTCTATTCATATTGTCAAGTCCATATAGAAATAGGAATTGTTCTATTAAAAACAAAAAGGCACATAACAAAGCACAGAAAGGTTAATTTGACATAAAATTGACATACTATGCTAAGTGGAGACTTAGATCATACATATCATTTGGAATGTTGTCTTGGAGAGTCTGATAAGGAACTTTTGCATAAGTATGGTCATTGTCAAACTTATCATCATCTACAAGCATATGAATTAAAGAAAAAGTACAAAAACAACATTACTAGTTTTCCGTGGATTGTTCTTTATGACTTCTCAACGTTTAATTAATATCATATGGGCTATTTCGTAACATGGACGTATATTATTTTAATAAAAAAGGTTTTAATACACTTTATCTGCATATACGACTATTTGAAAACGATTTTTGAATCGGTTGCATATCATCACTATACTAAACTTGTTAATTCGAATCCAGCAAATGGCGAGGTGCACTTGATACTACTTTATGTGATAAAATGTGTCGGTGACTTGCAGCAAGTCAGTGGTTTTCTCGGGATACTTTAGTTTCCCCCATCAATAAAACTGAATGCCACGATATAACTAAAATATTGTTGAAAAAGACGTCAAACATCATAAACCTAACCTGCCCATGATGTTTTCTATATGAACTGACATTAGGAGACGGTTTTATTATATTATATATTTTCCTGGATGATGATTATCAATTAATGATGCATGACTTTGATAAAAACAAAGCTTAAGCAGTGATGGTAAGCAATTCTACAAATATCAACAATGACATCTCACATCAAATCATTGAACATAGAAAAGAACCAAACCATATGACATTAGAAACACAGGTCCTGACTTAATACAAGCACACATATGTGGCGAACGAACAGACACACATATGTGGCAATCGTAAATGTTCTATTCTATTCATATCCTCAAGTCCATATAGAAAATATGAATTGTTCTATTAAAAACAAAAAGACACACATCAAAACACAGAGAGGTTAATTTGACATCAAATTGACATACTATGCTAAGTGGAGACTTAGATCATACATACCATTTGGAATGTTGTATTGGGAAGACGGATAAGGATTTGCCCCAATGTCAACAAATGTTGCTGATATATTAATGTGGTTTTCTCAACGTTTAACTAATTTCATAAGTTCTATATCCTAACAGTGACGAATATTATTTTAATAAGAAGTTTTTATTACATCATATCTATATATACAATTATCTGAAAACTACTTTTTGAATCAGTTGTCTATCATCACTAAACTTGTGAATTCGAATCCCGCTCAATGCGAGGTGTACTCGATACCACTTTATTTAATACAGTTTGTCAGTGACTTGTCGCAGGTCAGTGGTTTTCTCTGGGTGCTTCGGTTCCTCCATCAATAAAACTGAACGCCACGATCAAGCTAAAGTATTGTTGAAATGGAATTAAACGCCATAACTCTAACCCATCCATAGATTTGTTCTTGATGTTCGTAATGAACTTACATTAGGAGACAGGTTTAGGATATTAGCTTATCGGTAATGATTCTCTGATATCATTTTAAGCATTATATATCTCCTGATTAAATCTTATCAAGTAATGATGCATGACTCTGATAAGCAAATGTAAACAGTGATGGTAAACAATTCTACANTATCAACGATCACATCTCACATCAATATCATTGAACATAGAAAACAACCAAACCATATGACATTAGAAATCCAGGTCCTGACTTGGTACATGCACACATATGTGGTTAGCGTACATGTAATATTCATATCGTGTAAAAAAATAGCACTTGTACTGTTCAGAACAAAAAGCCACACAACAAAGCACGGAGAGATTAATTTGACATCACTAATATAACATGGTAAGTGGAGAATTAGATCATACATACCATTTGGAATGTTGTCTTGGGGAAACTGATTAAGATCTGCCTCATTTTCAAAATTATCATCATCTACAAATTACAATTGTTACATATATATTAATGTTGTTTTCTCAATGTTTATTTAATATAAGCTCTATTTCGTAACATTTATTGATTGATTGATTGATTGCTTGATTGGTGCTTAACGTCCAGCGAGCAATTTTTCAGCTATATTCAGGACGAGTTCGTAACATGGACAAATATTATTTTAATAAGAAGTTTTTATTACACTATATTTGCATATACGAGTATCTGAAAGCTACTTTTGGAATCAGTTGCCTATCATCACTAAACTTGTTAATTCGAATCCGGTAAATGTCGAGGTGGACTTGATACTACTTTATGTGATAAAATGTGTCGGTGACTTGCAGCAGGTCAGTGGTTTTCTCAGGTTACTCTAGTTTCCTCCATCAATAAAACTGAATGCCACGATATAACTAAAATATTGTTGAAAAAGACGTCAAACATCATAAACCTAACCTGTCCATGATGTGTTCTATATGAACTGACATTAGGAGACGGTTTTATTATATTATATATTTTCCTGGATGATGCTTATCAATTAATGATGCATGACTTTGATAAAANGTGGTTTTCTCTGGGTGCTTCGGTTCCTCCATCAATAAAACTGAACGCCACGATCAAGCTAAAGTATTGTTGAAATGGAATTAAACGCCATAACTCTAACCCATCCATAGATTTGTTCTTGATGTTCGTAATGAACTTACATTAGGAGACAGGTTTAGGATATTAGCTTATCGGTAATGATTCTCTGATATCATTTTAAGCATTATATATCTCCTGATTAAATCTTATCAAGTAATGATGCATGACTCTGATAAGCAAATGTAAACAGTGATGGTAAACAATTCTACAAATATCAACGATCACATCTCACATCAATATCATTGAACATAGAAAACAACCAAACCATATGACATTAGAAATCCAGGTCCTGACTTGGTACATGCACACATATGTGGTTAGCGTACATGTAATATTCATATCGTGTAAAAAAAGCACTTGTACTATTCAAAACAAAAAGCCACATAACAAAGCACAGAGTGGTTAATTTGACATCACTAATATAACATGGTATGTGGCGAGCGTACATGTAGTATTCATATCGTCAAGTCCGTATAGAAAATAGGAATTATTCAAACCGAAAAGTCGCATACCAAAGCACAGAGAGGTTAATTTGATATCAAATTGACATACTATGCTAAGTGCAAAAAGAACATTGCCAGTCTTCCATGGATGCCCTATATGATTTCTCAATGTTTCATTAATATGATCCACTTTGCTTATTTTAGTACTAAAAGGGGAACGCATATTTCAATAACATTTGAAAGGTCTTGGTTCACATTCGCAACAAATTCTGGATATGACAATACATTTGCTGGGATGACTTTTTGATATTATTTTTTTTATATTAAATTTTGCGTAATTTGTTTTGAATTTCTAATGTGTATTAAAATTTTTATAAATATATATAACTGTAATTCAATATTTTAAACTGAGCAGAACAATTCAGAAACGGTAGTATTTTAATAATCATGACTTGGTTAATCGCTACTGAATATCTGTTGTTGCCCTTTAGTCGTTTTAAGACGATCAACTCTTGTTCAATAAACAAAAAAGATACTCACCATCTATTGGTAGTGCTACATCCATTAGCTGTAACGGTACACGTTCAGCATTTTCTTGTTTTTCTAAATCTAAGAAAGAAAAAAAACAAGCATGTAATAACAAATAACGAAATGTAAAATGAATAACTGACAAACATATATGTGAATAAAAAGATAACGCAAACATTAAAGAAAGGACAGGCTCATTTATCGGTACATATAAGTTAGAGTATGTTTTTTTTACAATCAGACAACCTTCCACAAATATGAATCTTACAACTGACAAAATATGTACTCCAGTTACGGCAAATATTTTCAAGCAATTCCAATTCCTTTAGGAAAGAAATGCACCGGGGAAGATATGCCAAGTCATATGTCGTCTCAATTCGTCAATGAGTAAATATAATATGATAATATATTTCTGTCTTTAAACTGACGCCCTTCTCAGCGTTTCTTTATAAAATTAAAATACTGGTTTATTTAATAGGTTTGACAACAAACAAAAATATTCAGATAAAGGCAGCATTGCCTCCCAAGTAAAATCATATCTCATATATTTTGTATATACACGTCTATAAAATGTTTTAGGTACAAAATCGTCATGGATTTAATGCGCCTTCACTTTGGAAATCACCATCATTTAACTGTTGATAGTTAGTTTGCAACGGACACCGTTAATTGCACTAGGAAGGGGATGCCCCAGAGTTTCAACCAGACCATGTCACCTAAAGGAACAACTGTCATCAAGTCACAAGGACCTCTGATGGCAGTTCTGTACAATAACAAGAGACAGGTCACATTGTGAACCACGACTGGGAGTGCAAAGTGAGGAACATAAATATGATTACTTGTGTTAAACGTTAACATAATTTATATTAATGCGCAACAATCATGTGGCTTTTTCTTCGTTGCGTACTTATTTTAATTTAACTTGTTTTCAAATGGTCTCTGGTCACTAACATGTGATACAAAGTTGTTCCTATATCATTTTTCAATGAGAAATCTAGAGACGTTGAATAAATGCCCATGAGACAGCAATCCACAAACATACAGAAAAATGCAAAGTCTCACACAAAGATCACCCGTACTGTCTTTAACAAGGCCACCAGTCTATGAAATATCGAGATTTTGAGATTGTTATCCAATTAAATATGTGTATATTCACACGCGCATGGAGTTCTGCTAATTTCCATTATAAGCAATACAATTATATTTTACAGAATGTTAAGGAGAACAAATAGCAAGGGACAAAGTGTAAATGCTCCATCTGTTGTTCATAGATACATTTTGTATAATGAGAACATGGGCGGGGTAGATCTTGCTGACCAGTTGATTGAACAGTACGAACCCCAGTTCAGAAGTTTAAAGTTATGGAAGCAGATTTTGTTCAGTTTACTAATGATGGCATCTGGTAGGTTTATGAATGCAATATTTCAGTGGAATTTATTTTTGTCAACACTTGTAATTGCTTACAACATCACTGTGTAGCATCGCCACACTGGAATCAATATCACAAAACTTTACTTGTCAGCAAAACGTAGAATATAATGAAAATAAGAAGAATTTGACCTTACCTGACTCCACGTTTGTTTTTTCACCCGCTTCGAGGGTACCTATATCCCGTGGTGATGCTACACAGTGATCATATGAAATCGGCATTATATTTATAACAAATTCAGCATTTTCTCTAAGGCAATTTAAACTTAAATTTAACCAGCATAACTGCTGACCAGTACATAATTATGTAAGTAATGACCCTTGTGTCTGATGTTTTGAATATACATGCACTTTTTGAGACTTTGAATATATGCAATATTTATATAAACGGCTATACTTGTTTTTGGTTTTTTTTCCCTCGACGTTTTCTCTTTCATCTCATATATTATTCCAGTGAACGCCTACATCTGCTACAAGAATACGTTTATCATTCAGAAGAAAGTAAGCCACTTAACCTTCTAACAGCAGATAGTAACAGGTCTGAATAGAAATTACCGCGAAGGACAAGGGAAATAAGGTCGCCGTTCTCTGAATTGCAGCGTAAGATTGTCAGCAATACACTTTATTGACTGGATACCAGACAAAAATGTTTGAAGTGTGCTGTGGTAAATCCGGTAACTTTGCTGGATCTAGAATGAGAACATGGTCTCCTGATTGTGGCGTTGGACTTTGTGTTGGACAGTGCTTTAGGAACTTTCGTACTCTTGCGATGTACGAGGAATTATGAAAGTAAATGAATTATACTTCATTTATTGTCCTGTCTTTTCATTCTTCTTACCCTTTCCATATGTTTGACGAGTAGTTGTTTTTTTAATATCAGATTTTTGTTTTTTAATGTCACCTTTTTAGAGTCAAATCGATCAAATGCTATATATAGGGTACTATAAATGAAATGCTATAAAAGCTTTCATGCGTCCGAAAAAAAACCAACAACGTCAAATTCAGTATTTGCATTGAAAGAACTCTCTAAGAAGAAAAAAACCAAATATGTAAAAACAAATAACAATATGTAAAATGGCTAACTGACAAATATAATATATGAATAAAAACAAATAACACAAACATTACATATATGACAGGCTCATATACCTATGATTCCTACATACATGTTAAAAACAAATACGGATTTAAACATGTGTCCTGAATTGTTCCATGAATCATTCCCAAATCATACGCTGTTCATAAACATATGCCATAAATATTTAGAATGAAGAATGTATATTTATATTTACCTAGTATCACAAGTAACTTTGAGATCAAGTGGGACAGATATATTGTATGGTTGTCACTTGCTTAGACGTTTGTATAATATACTTTATTTCCTGTGACTGTATAATGAATTCTACATTATCCCATACAATATATTAAAAATTGCTGAGTTAGATTGTTGTCAAGTTATAATATTAAGTATATATGTACAAACTACACACGCTTAGACACATGTCTTATGTCTATCCCTAGATTTTCCTTACGAGACAAGGTAACACTTTTTTATGGAGCGGATGTTGTCGTGTGGTCTAGGGAGCTGGACGTAAGGCTAAGCGATTGGTGCTGCAGTGTATCAATGGTGTGAGTAAAAATCCCGTCGAGGGAAGAACAAAAATTTGACAGCTCAAAAATCTAATTCTAACACTCTTTCGTTTAATTTTCAGATGCATATAATATTTAATATTTAGTATTAACCTAGTATCACAAGTACCTTTGAGATCCAGTGGGACAGATATATTGCATGGTTATAGACGTTTGTATAATATACTTTATTTCCTGTGACTGTATAATGAATTCTACATTATCCTATACAATATATTAAAAATTGCTGAGTTAGATTATAATATTAAGTATATATGTACCATCTACAAAAGCTTACAAACATGTCTTGTGTCTATCCCTAGATTTTCCTTACAAGACAAGGTAACACTTCGATTATTGAAGCTCCATTGTTATGGAGCGGATGAGGTAGTGTGGTCTAATGCGCTGGACTCAAAGCTAAGCGATTGGTGCAGCAGTGTATCAATGGTGTGAGTTCAAATCCCGTCGAGGTTTTGTTCTTGCCTAGACCACTCGACCACATCCGCTCCATTAAAAATGGAGCTTCAATAATCGAATTGTTACCTTGTCTCATAAGGATAATCTAGAGAAAGACATAAGACATGTGTCTAAGTGTGTGTAGATGTAGCCCTCATGGTCCTTGGCCGGTTTTCTGATATTTGCGGAACATTGTTCTATACTCACTTACCTATTAATAATCATTTCCAGCTCGTTATTATAACAAATGTCTCGATATTAACTGATCCCGCCTACTTCGTTCCGCCATCTTGTCATTGTGGTAATATCGAGATATTTGTTATGATAACGAGCTGGAAATGAATATTAATAGGTAAGTAAGTATAGAAGAATGTAGATAAATATCTAACGAAGCGAAATATATATGTCTGATCGTTCTCGCATTCGATTTCATGACAACAAATTGCAAAAAAGCGGTGTAACCTTTTCACTCCGCAGTTTCGAAAGTTATTGATAGGGTGAAATCCGTAGCCCTATGGTTCGCAAATATCAGAAAACTGGCCAAGGACTATAAGGGCTACGATTCCGCAGCTAGTATAGATGGTACATATATACTTAATATTAGAATCTGACATCAATCTAACTCAGCAATGTTTAATATATTGTAACGAAGTGATAAATCACTTCTGGGTTCTTACACAAATGTTTGCTGGATTTGCCAATGAGATTGAGAATGGTGTAAAAATTATAATATTTTATTAAAATCCACACCAAATAAACTAAACAACAAAAAGAAAATAGAACTGAAAATACACATGCAAAATAAAGAAAAAAAACAAAAGGTCATGAATATAAATATTTTCTCTCTCACTCACTCTAGCTCTACCAAATCAATGAATACACCAAAATTACAATACAAAAAAATAAACAAAAGTCAAGACAAATAAATAAAAATAGTCCACACCAATTAAATATTAAACATTTCAAATATGAATATAATTTCTCTGTCTCTAGATAAATATATAAATGTTCCTCTAGATATCACAGTCTTTTTCAAAGTTATCTCCCCTTCCAAATATTAATGTTCCACAATAAAGTTAGTTCCATCTTTTTTAATATAATGTTCCAAACGGTTTCAGTATGCAAAAGCAGTTAGTAATTTCCTTTTATAAAGTTTTATCTACTTCAACGACATTGAAATATTCTTAATAAATATTCAATAAAGGTATAAAACACCTCTTTTCAGTACTCTGACTTTATATTATTTGTAGTTCACAAACACTCATTTGTGAACTTGCCACCACGGCCTCCTCCAAGGAAGTCTTCAAAACTAAATTTAAACTATTTGTATAACACTGACTTTATATGTGTTCCACTTCCCAAATAAACAACTTCTAAAGAAAACTCAAACTATTTCCACTCTCAATATATTCTAAGGCGTGGCTCATAACATCACCAACAACCATGTGGCTCCAAACACATCCATAAACTCATCATAAAACACCATAAAATCCCCTGTGAAAGGAATAACCCATTTTTAGAATACAATAAACCTTTATTTTAAAATAACCACGATACAATACAAATTCGAGTTCACGATACGCCATTTGATAAAATTGACAAAACGACAACCGAAAAAGGGACAAAAAAAACCTCTTACCTGGGTGTGAAATATGAATTGCTCTGTACAGAAAGATGACCTAAATGTCCTGTTCTGACATTTCTATGCTTGGCCATCTCCATTTACAATATCATCTGCCATTTCACAACTGAAGTTTCTCAAACACACCTTTCCAGCTCAAAACTTAAATCTCCACTGACTCAAGGTGTGCCTGACTTGTCCAACCACTATTTAAACCTGCCAAACAACTCTAAAAATACCACCTAAAAATAACACCTGCAATTTACCTGAACCACTATACATATATGGCCTAAGGGAGATAAATCAAACTCAAAATGAAGTTTGTTACATATATTGTATAGGATAATGAAGAATTCATTATACAGTCACAGGAAATAAAGTATATTATACAAACGTCTAAGCAAGTAACAACCATACAATATATCTGTCCCACTGGATCTCAAAGTTACTTGTGGTACTAGGTTAATACTAAATATTATATACCTCTGAAAATTAAACCAAACAGTGTTAGAATTAGATTTTTGAGTTGTCAAATTTTTTTTCTTCCCTCGATGGGATTTGAACTCACACCATTGATACACTGCAGCAGCAATCGCTTAGCCTTAAGTCCAGCGCCCTATATATATATATATAACTATTTTTATCTCCAAATTCCCAGATTGTTCGAAGAATAAAATTACATATGTGCCCTATGTGTAGTACATGTTGTGAATTGTACATTTTCTTTCATGTGAACATTTTGAGAACTGTCAATCGAAAGTTGATCAATTTTAATTATCCTTTTTAGGAAGTTGGTTTGCTTGGAGACAGTTCCCAAAGACATTTAAATTATTTGGCTTTCCAATCTTTTGACTTTGATCTGCTATGATGAATGTTATTCCAGAAACCTGCCATAAGCACTAAATTATATGTCTTTGGCTTTAATAGTTTTCAGGAGAACTCGAAAAAAAAATCCGAATGCACATATAAAATTCCCAAAACAAATAATTAAAATATTTCTGTTGTATTACCTTGTAATTGCTGCCTTCGTCTTAGACGTCGATAAAGACAGACAAACAGTATAACAGCTACTGCAATTAGCAAAACCATGACAAATGCCACAACTGCAATAATAGGCCTGTAAAAGTGATGTTTTAACATTTAAATGTTGCTGGTTGACAACATAATGAAATAGTAATAATTCACAATACAGATATATCTTAAAAGTTCGCCACAAGCAAACAATCACATACAGCCTTGTAAATGAATCTAAGGTCATTGATGGATTAATGGATAACATGGCCACATCGGGTGAGTTAGATCGTGGAATCACATGTCCGCTGTAGACCTTAGTTCTGCAGTTCTAAGTGTAAGTATATATCATTATCATATTATCAAAAGGTAAATTGTTTTGCCATTGTGCCGGTGAAAACAACAATTCTATAATTGGTAACATTCCTATACTTTAATTCATAAGATGTTTAATTTTAGAATCAGATATATTTTATTGAAGTGCCTGTACCGAACCTGGATATTGAGCGGTGATGTATATGCGTGTTAAGGTTATCAATTTGGCTTCTTTCTACGCTTTTTCGATTTGATCGTGGAATTGTTCTGACAGAGTGGTATTTTTCGTTTTTATTTTGATGCTATAGGGTTATTGCACTATTATTGAAGAATATTGTCCCGAGCAGCATATCATATTGCACGTGCCTGTGATTGCAATATGATATACTGCGAGTTCAAATATACATCAATATTAGTGCAATAACCCTTTTTATAATATAATACCAAATATTTCAATCTGTGAGAATTAGGAGATAATGCCGTGAAATTTTCAAATAAAACACAGTTATCTCCATTGAAATGCAATACTGAACATAAACATTGCATATCACTGAGTCTAAAAATCACACAGATCAAAATTTCCCGAAAATGTCGTTGACGACTTTGGCACATAAACAACATGAAGTCATATGAAGATTCCCCGTTTAAAACGTAAAGATCAGACGTTTTTTGGTCTCATGTATACTTCAATTTTGACTATATTATAAGATATTATATCACATGTTCGGAGTGGTATTAATTGTTTGTTTTGATATTATAAAATGTTGGATCATAATAAGCCTAACTTCGTTTAGAATGTTTTGGTAAATTTACTGTCTTAAATATTTTTTACATATTGACTTCAATGTATTGAAGAAACAAGAACACAGAAAAAATAACAAGCAAACAAAAAAATAAAAATAAAAACACTTAACTACGAATAAAAAAGTAATAAAAAAAACCTCCTCACTAATACAAAATAAAAATATATGGTTTTATTGTATGAAAATTACATATTACCATTTCAAAAGAGCATCATTCCCGTTTCTGTCGATAACATCTGAAATTAAGCAAAATGACATGATACATTTGAAAAAAAGAATGGTATTAAAAATGAAAGGAACTTGAAGGTAAAAAGAATGACACGTGACTTCGAAATTGACAATTTTATATTGCAATGAAGAACATAATCATTCAACCACGCCCACTTATGGGAACTACTTTCGAACGTCATGAAAAAATAACAGTTAAATGTGGAATATTGTATTTATTACAGTAGAAATGTAATTATCAGTATATATTTCATCTTTGGCTGTTTTATAGGGTTGTAAAAGCAGATACACTAGAATAAAACTACATGTACATATGTCAAGTCGTGTTTCTTGAGCCACTGTTCTTGTTCTGTTGTAATCTATCTGTATGTTTGTACTGTTGTCTCTCTTCTCCGAATCATTCTTCTGGTCCATCATCTCTTGATGACTTTTGCACCAACGGCAAATTCATATTTACAATCAGGGCGTAAATTTGTATTGACAATGCTAATCAAAATATGGAAGATAATGATTGAAAATCGTGAGAATATATATATTTATTAGAGCAACACAACAGGTTGCACAAGTATAACAGGCACTGATTATCCTTCCGGAGTACATTAGTTCATGCCCGTTTTGGTTGTTTAACCTTGTTTTCTGACATTGCATTGTCGTCTGACCTTGACCTTCCCCGATTTACGGTTTCTGACTATCTATAAATTGTTCTTATAAAAATGATATTATTGACAAAAAAAATCCACAAAAAATAAACAAACAAACAAACAAAAACAAAACCGAATCATACTTCAAATTAAACAGTATTATATTTTACCAATGGTTATAGTGATGTATGTTGATACAGTTGGAGAATATGTTGACGTAGACACAATGACGTCATTTTTAACACATTTTCTATCAGTCGTTGTATTTCCTTCCAATATGATCTCCGTAGAAGAACAGCTGAAAAATGAGTATGTAATGTTTAATTTGCAATTTAATTGAATTTCGATCTCTGCACTTGCGGAATGAACAAGATTGGAAATCTAATTTTAATTACATTGGTTGAATGTGTGGATTACATGATGAGCGTTTTATATGACCCATTATTTGTTTTTCATAATGAACGTTTAGGAAAACCGAAGTAGTAATCAAGAAATCCAGAGACACAGGCACCATTGGAAACAGGAAACACAACAAAGAAAAAAAAGTACGGGTCCCGACCATAAACCGAGGGTCAACCGAAGTGCTCGTGAAGGGTAAGTAGTTCCGGTGTCGTATAGTAAACCTTCCGCATAGCAAACCTTCCCCCCGAATATTTACTATATAGTAAACATTCCCCTCGGAATATTTGTTATATAGTAAACCTTCCCCCGGATACTTTACTATATAGTAAATATTCCCCGGGGGACAATTTACTATATAGCAAACATTCCCCCATCCATAGGCAATCATTCCCTTGGATATTTGGCTATATAGTAAATGTTCCCCCTTAATCCGGATAATTACTATTGATTCGGAATTTACCACCTTAATCGTGTTAATTGTAGTTGTTATACCCCATTAATTATATCCGATTATGATTAAAAGGTAAAAAAAAATGTACGGAGCCATTTTGCAGTATTTGAGTAGGTAGGAAGCTTTACTATGCGGAATAAATACTATATAGTAAACGTTCCCCCATGGGGGTAGGTTTACTCTATAGTAAATATTCCGGGGGTTAATCTACTATGGGGGAAGGTTTACTGTATGACACCGGTCTTTTTCTCACAACAAACAACGTAAAACAAAACAAAATAGGCCAGGAAATTATTTCCTTGCATAATCGGTGATAGCAATATATAAGTGTGTTTGTCTGTCATATGATTTGGACTTGTTGTGTTCCGTGAGTTCAGAGAAGATCAGAGGTGATTGTTCGTTTTGTTGATATTGGCGGAATTGATGACCATCACTGTTTAAACTTTATTTTCATAATTATGAAGTCATGAGGCTTGTGTCCCCAGTCCTAAAGACTGTTTAATAAACGAACACTTGACTTGCATAATATGCTATTATTTGTTTTCCTGGAAAAGCATGATACTGAATTCGTAATGTCTTTTTAAAACATGTTTCATCAATTATTATTAATCTTACATAATGGTTAATGCTAATCAATTTATGTGGAATATTATTCTGAAGTATAAAATCATATTTTTTCGGATTAACTTTCAATAATTGAATTTCATGTGAATACTGCAATCTGATTGGCTGATCCGCCTAGAGCAACATTGGTTATACTTGAAAACCTGGATAAGCATTGTGACGTCGCAAACATATTCATTGGCGAACGACAAATTAAAATAGTTCCAGGAAATAATAGAATTAAAATCGAGGAACCAATACATTTTGTTGTAAAACTTTAATTATTAAGAATATGTACAAGTTATGAACAGGTTATGAACAGGATGAACAGGTTATACTTACATAACCTATTTTGGAAGAGCTTACACCCAGCTTACACCCCAAATCAGGTTATATCGTATAACCTGTTCAAAGATTGAACATATTCCTTTAATAAGACAATAAAAGGGACTTACGCGATATTTGATTTCTTTCGGCAACGTTGTTTACCCGATACTGGCTTAAAATATCCTAATGGACATGGATCACAGTGACCTAGAAAAACCAGAGATGAATCCAATCGTGAAAATATAGTACTGTCAATACTAATCTTGTAAATAAATTAAAAACTACACTTTTTTTTTCTAATTTGATTATACGTGCTAATGTTAAATTCGTGTATCTGCGGATTAGGATTAACGTGTATTTACGTCAAAATCTCTTTCAAAACACACCATGTTAACAGAATAAAGATGTAGCTTGTCGTCTTGTCATATGATAGTATGTCGATTGACATAGTTGGTTGGGCTCATTCATGACTTATCACTGGGTGTGCAACAAGAGTAACACGAGAGGTGCCACATATGCAGCAGAAACTGCTTACCCTTCCGGGGAACTTGAGCTCACCCCCGAATTTTAGTGGGGTGTGTTTTGTTCGATGTTTAGTTTTATGGGTAGTGTTTTGCAGATCGTTGTTTGTCGATTTGTCTTTGATCTCTTGTTTTGTCTGTCCTTCGAATTATGGCTTCTGATTACCCTACTGGTATCTTCATATATATGTACTTGACTAGGTCCACATAACTTACAATTATACATGATACACGGAAAATGGCAATATAGTGTGTGTAATATCTTGTTGTGTAAATAAATTAAAATGTCTGTATTGTATATGTAAAAATGGAAAATTACAACAACAAAAAATCAAAGCAAAAATTATACATGGTATCTATATTTAGGGATATTTCGACAAACCGTAAGAGTATTTTTATTCGTGGTTTCTACAAAATGCATTGATCCATGGGTTTTTGAATTCGTGGTTTCAAGCACTACAAACAACAAATATATAACTATTGTATTTAGTTGGATTTTAATTTTCATGGTTTAAGTGAACTACGAAATCCAGGAAAATTATACACCCTAGATTAATAATGATTTCACAGTGTCTGGTGACACAAAGCCTTGAACAACCCTTTCAAAATTTAGACGTTAAGCCAATCACAGTAACCATAAATACTATGTGTTTCTTTGTATGTGTTACCATTTTGGCTTAACTGGCGTCCAGCTGGAGTACACGATATCAGTTCTAAACCACATATGCCTTCGTCAATGCGATAATAGCCTCTAGAGCCATCACATACACATTCTCCATCTGCATTCTTAACTTCCTCTGAAATTTAGATTTAAAGAAAACACAGGAATTAAATAGTTAATTTCCGCATGTATTAATGGAAAAAAGAAACTGCATTCTAAAAAAATATATAAATTTTTTTATGACCGGGGATTTAATTTTTTATTAGTCATGACTAGTTGAAATATTGATTTTTATGCTATCGACAAGTCGATGGAAACTTGCACGGATTTTGACACGCTCTATGAGTACACCTAGTGTATTTGGCCTTCTTTTATTCAGCATTCTCGCTTAACGATTTGTGACTGTTTGGGGTTTACTAAGGTTTGTTTTTGGCCCTACCCATCAGAAAATGTTTTGTCTGAATGACATTAATTCCATTGTTGTGCCACGTCTCGACGAAAATCAGCGTCTTCGTGCTATTGGTATGCTCCAAGCTGGACTAGCACATTATGCTGTCGCTAGACATTTTGGCTGTCATTGCAAAACGATACTGTCATTATGGAGAATATTTAGATAATCTGGCAACACTAGAGACCGCAGACGTTCAGGTCGTCCACGTGTAATGTCTCGTCGTCAAGATAACCACATAATGCTGGTGCATCCGCGAAATCGATTCCAGACGTCAAGTCTCACTCCAAGAAGCATCTCCGGATTCCGACCGATCAGCTATAGAACAGTCCGCAATAGACTTCGTGAGCATAACATCAGGCCAAGACGTCCCGCAATCCGTCCAATTTTGCTGCCTAGACACCGTGCAGCTACACTGGCGTGGTGTAGACGTTATTTAAGATTCAGAATACAGGATTGGGCCAACATCCTGTTTACAGATGAATCCCAATTTCACCTATGCAGTAGTGATGGCCGTTCTCGTGTTTACCGCCGTGTAGAAGAACGATATGCAGACGCCTGCGTCATTCAACGTCAATCGTTTGGTGGAGGCAGTGTTATGGTGTGAGGAGGAAAAACAGCACATGGCAGAACACCATTGGTTGATGTCGCCAGAAATCTGACCGGTACATGCAATCGGGATGAAATTGTTCAGCCTTATGTCATTCCGTTCATCCAAGCTCAGTCCAACAGTGTAACATTTCAGCAGGACAACGCTCGATCACATGTTGCGTGAGTAGTGCCTGACTATCTGACACAGCAAAATATTGATTTGTTACCATGGCCAGCAGTTTCACCCGATCTTTCACCCATTGAACATGTTTGGGATGAAATGGAACGACGGTTACGCCATCTATCAAATCAGCCAGTGACGTTAGCGGAAATGGGTCCGGCATTGATTCGGATTTGGAGCAATATCCCACAAGCATATTTCAACAACTTGGTGAGTTCAATGCGTCGCCGTTGCCAAGCATGTACTAATGCAAATGGTGGACACACACTACTGTCTTTGTTAATGTCTAATGAGCCTTGTTTTGCTTAAACGTTTAAAATGAATTCCAGTGACGTTAAATGTTATTGGTCTGATGGTTTGGTGAAAAATGCATTATTCGACAATATACTGTACACAATTAATAAATTTCATTTTGATATTGATCTTTAATTGATTTTTTAGTAATGCACAATATCTTTTTTCGACTAGTATATGTATGTATGGTGACATTAAGATGTATTATGTAAATTAAACTTGCATATTTTGTGTCATTTAATCAAATATATAGAAATTATTCATTTTAAACATTCCAGTTTTCAAGAGGGGTAGGCTAGTAACACCAATATCTGGTTTCATCTCGCCACATTAATGTGCTTATTACAAGACCTGGGTTTTAGATGTCATATGTTGTGGTCTTGTGTTCACTGAGTTAAGACGAGAGGTGACTGTTGGTTTTGTTGATATTGGTGGAATTGTTGACATTCACTATGTCTTTTCATAATACGGTATTATTATACAGATTCTTACCATTTAAACAGTAATAAAGTTATTTGATAGTTGCCTTTGTTGTTGTGCTATTAGACATCAATTGATCCTCTGTTGAAATATATGATCACCTATGATGCGATGCGCACGGATAATCCATATCACATGCTGCATAAGTCTTCGACTAGTATCAGCCATCAGTTTGATTTTTGTTCATCAGATCAATATACAACAAGTGGCACAAATATGTTTTTGTATAAATTTCTATTTATTATATAGAAATATATACAATATTCCGGATTATTTATTGCTCATGAATACCTTTGTTCAAGATACGAAAAAGAAAACACTAATAAGAGTGAATACCTACCAGGAGAACACTCCTGTATTGCAGCACACACATTTGATTCTGAAAACTTGGACGTCTCATATTGACCAATCAAATAAAATCCTTCACTACAGGGAGTACATGTATCTTTTGTGTTGTTCACTATACATGCAGCAAATCCTGTATCTATAAAATATCATTGATTGATTTGTTGATGGTTAACGCCAGCTTTAATAAGATAGTTTAACACTATTTTCAACAATATTTCAGCTATATCGTGGCGGTCATGCAGTTTTACTGTTGCTGGAAACCGGAGTACACGTAGAAATCCACCGAGCTGTCACAAGTCACTGAAAAACTTTATCACATAATGTTGTATCGAGTACACCTCGCCATGCACGGGGTTCGAACTCACAACTTTAGTGCGCCAATAAGAAGTCAACCATGTGATGTCATTAAATTACATGTTAATATTAATGACATTTTCATGTGACAAGAATTTATAATGCTGTATATCGAATTCTACTATTGCTGACGTATATATAATGGCTAGTATTTATTATTTGGAGAGGACCCTTGCATGTTGATATGACTTGTGTCCAATCTAATTGTTAAAATATGTAGCAATAATAAAATCGTAGAAATCAGATTTAGTGCGCACAACGCGTTTCTGGCATAACCCTCATCAGGTACGCTCAAAGTCGAGAGGTTGGAAAGCCAAATAATTTTAAAAGTTTTGGGAGCAAGTAAACCAAAGAACCTAAACAGGATCGCCAAATCAGCTAAGGTCACCTATTCATGAGGGTAAGAACCTTGAATCTATTAAAACATACCGGTGCCGAAGCACTGACTACTGGACGGATGATACTCTCTGGAACTAATAGTCCACCAGCAGAGGTATCGACCAAGTGATAGAAGCACTGACTACTGGACGGATGATACTCTCGGGAACTAATAGTCCACCAGCAGAGGTATCGACCAAGTGATAGAAGCACTGACGACTGGACGGATGATACTCTCGGGAACTAATAGTCCACTAGTAGATGTGTCAACCCAGTGATAGTAAATAAAAACGTAGAAATCAAACTTAGTGCGAACGACGCGTTTCTGGAATAACTTTCAACGATATGTTTAATCTACATGGAAAAGCAAATTTACAATGCTTTATATTATAAATTTAATTTACTAGAATACTAGTAGTGTTGTTATTCCCTTTATTCCTAGAATTTCGGGTGGGCTGAGTCTTCTCCCAGAGCTCTATGTTTTCGCATCAGGGATCCCATGACTAGACTTCACATTTCTCGAACACCAAGACCTGGATCCGATCACATTGACAAATAGAATGTGGTTAACTAAATAGTATTATATTAGTATTACCTTTACAAGACTGTGATAAACAGCATTTATCACCACGCCGTATTTTCCCATCACCACAAATGTCATCTGTCTGTCCATAATTTACTAACTGTTACATAAAAAAAAATAATCAATCACAGTTTAATGAGAGCAAAGTCGGTATAAAATAAACGTTCGAATAGCAAAGGGGCAATCAAATATTGATAATCCAGGGAAACATGCAACATATGGTACACAAGACGAAGAAAAACAAAACAAACACAACACAATATGTGTTGGACTCCCCTATATACAAGCAATCACACATAATGTAAATAAGACATGAGCCCTCCTATAATTTACATAGCAATCGTAAGAAAGCTGGAAACCCAGACTGCGCACATTGTATCATTCCAATCTTTTGACGTGCATGTTTGTGTTTTTAAGCTTGAATTTTGTTTTGGCGATGTTCACTCTGACAGTTTCAAAATTATCCTCAGATTTGATCGTACTTACATACTAAAACAATTCCTATCTTTCTTGAGCCATCAGGGACCGATAATTCAATATGTACTATACATTTATCAAATGCTACTGACACATTTTGTTATGAAAGTGTCCATTCACTTGGAAACAATGTATATACACACAAAAACAATGTATATACTATTCTAAAATGGTATCGATACAAATATATGATGGTTGGGCGTATACAACAATATTACATTGTCACTTTATATTGAAGTGCCTGCAGCAAGCAAGGAAAGTGAGCGATCATGTATAAGGGGTATCGATATTGGAACTGTTGTGACAGTGTGGCACTATATTTGTTTCTTTTTCATTTCCTTTTATGCATGTTTATTCCGGACCTGTTCGGGTGAAACCAAAGATGTATGTGTTGCCTCTCCGCTAAGCACGCAGCATTAAGGAGAAGACTTGTTGGCACGGAATAATGATAATGTGTCCCAGTGGGGTAACTTGTCTATCCACGGATTGTTCTAAACGTATTGTTCTAGTAGAAAGCAGACCTCATTATCATTTCATAAAAGATTAGCTTGTTCTCGCCATGATCATATAGCTGGAAAATTACTGAGCTGTCGTTAAACAACAATCATTCACTCACTCATAAATGTTTACTTACCAAAATCAGCCATACATTTACTGTTAATAATATTCCATTTTGCATCTAGCTGGTATATATAGTTGTCCGTTAAAATATTTAAATATCTGTAAATGGACAGGTACACGAAGTGTAGTTATATATGTTATCTGGATGTGAATTGATTGATACCGAAAATATCAGCCTGCTGAGCCAGAATATGAAGTTTGTTGGCAAGTGAGCGAAGCGAACGAGTCACAAATTTCATATTCTGTCGAGCAGGCTGATATTTTTCAGTATCAATTATATTCACATTTAGATGACATGTTTATCATCCTTAAATCAACCATAAACACGGATACATCTACATTTGTATTTTTCGCGGGAAAAATTACATGATTCAAAATATTCAATATACGCTTCCCCAAAACCGTAGTTCATAAGTAGTTTGCAAAATATACCATTCATTTTTACAGGTTTATATAAATGTTAAGATTGTTGGATTTTCCCTTTAATGGGGATATTCATTTTTTTTTATTACAAACATCAAAGTCACCTATTTTCATTAAAGGTTTTTCTTACCAATGACGTTCCGGTTTAGAAAACATGAAGGTCACAACCTCCTTTATGACGTAAAAAAATATGACGTCTGAGGAGAGGTTATCAAAATTGTGTAAAGTACATTTTTGTAGGACGATGTTTGTTGATATTTCTAACACGACAGTTCTTAATTTGATATACGTTTTAAAAAAAATAATGTTAACTAGCTAATCTTCACAGGAATTATCGTTTAAATGTTAGGAGAATTTGGTGATAACTCCTGCTGACTGTTGATAAGTCCTGCTCAGCTCACGCGGACTTTGATACGAGTTTTGCTTATGGAGCCAGAAGGTAGATATAGCTGGAGGGAAGGATGATAAATCTTAATACTGTGGGTGCCTTCGTGGTCGTGATCGTACACACCATGACAATCGGAAGTGTGATGAAAATCCTTTTCTTTTTTGTCCGGTTCAGTAATTACTTTTTCTATAGTGGAAATTACTTTATTGTCTTCTACAAAGCAAATCATTCAAGTTAGAAACATCACAGAGAAGCTTCTGTATAATAAAATAGTTATTGCCTTCAACTGAAAACCCTTCCGGGTCACTTGAGTTAATCCCCAATTTTTTTTTATGGGATTCGTGTTGATTAATCTTAAATTTTTGTGTATCATTGTTTTTCTTTATTTGTTCCTTTCTGTTGGTCATTCAGTGCCATTTTATTGTCTCTCATTCTTCGAAAGGCGGCGTCTGAATACCATTTTGGTTTTTGCAAACTGTTCCTTCACCATACACAGACTAAACAACATAATATCATGCAAAAATAGATCAATCAATTGAGCAAGGTGGTCAGCAAGCGTTAGAATATTCTAAACCACACAGAAAGGAAAGTACAATCAGCTGTTTGCAACACATCGTCTGCCCATTGATGGAAACCAGTGCCACAATAATGCATGGACACACTGGGAAGTTTAAAAGGGGCGCCATGATCATCTGGGTCCCATTTTTATTTAATGTGTAACCACTGATTTTGGAATTACCAATACAATAGATATACATGTATGTTTAATTATATCGTCTATTTATATTTTTATTTTTGCGAGTGGTTGTGTAGGTAGGAGCCCTAGTGTACTGCTTTGACCGAGGGCCTATAATGCTGTTAAGACGGCCCTGATGCAAACATCAGCTACTCACCTATCTACTATTGAAAGTCATGTTATTCGTATAATTGTCAAGCAAAAATTTTCTAATAGTATATATATATATATATATATATATAAAACCTGTACAGCATGGGATTTGAATTGTTTTATATTTTAATACAGTACACCTTTCTCTAATTTGAAAGTTCTATATTCATTTATCTGCATGTCTCCCCCTCCCATTTTTTAGTTCACCTGAACCAAAGGATCATGTGAGCTATTGCCATCACTTGGCGTCCGTCGTCGTCCGTTGTCCGTCGTCGTCCGTCGTTAGCTTTTCACATTTCATTCTTCTCCTCAGAAACCACTGAGCCAAATGGAACCAAACTTGGCAGGAATGTGCATCAGGAGGTCCTCTATACAAATTATGTTTTTTGTTCCGATCAGGAATTCAACATGGCGGCCAGGGCCAATAATGTGTTTTGATTGGCTCAATTTTCAAAGATCTTCTTGTCAGAAACTACACAGCCAATGGAATTGTTTTATGGTGTGAAGGATCCTTGGGTGGTCCTCTACCAAAATTATGTTTTTGGTGCATATCCAAAATCCAAGATGGCCGCCACAGCAGGATGAAGTTTAACATTGGACCCTATGGTAAATACCTTCAAAGATCTTCTTCCCAGAAGCCACAATGTCAGTAAAAATGATCTCTTGCAGAAATGTTCCTTGGATGGTCCTCTACCAAAATTATGTTTTTGGTGCTGATCTGAAGTCCAAAATGGCCGTCACTGGGAGACAAAGTTTAACATTTGACCCTATGGGAAATACCTTCAAAGATCTTCTAAATCTGTTTTCTGTGGAAAGAAAGATAACTCCAATTTAATCTGTGGAAAGAGATAACTCTATTTAAATATTGACATAATTTACTTTAGTATAATACAGTTAAAATGAATCTGTATAAAAAAAATGTGATCGAGATACCCACCCTAAACCGTATATATTTATAATCAGGGTGACTAGGCAAATTAAATGCCTCATAGCTCAGACCCCCGGGGGAGGGGGGTCATACCCCACCCCCTACCTGAAGTGAACTGTTTAATGGTTGAGATCCCCACCCCTAACCCATATATATTTATGATCAGGGTGACTAGGCAAATTAAATGCCTTATAGCTCAGGCCTTGGGTGTCATACCCTACCCCCTACCTGAAGTTAACTTTTAATGGTTGAGATCCCCACCCATAAACCATACATATTTATGATCAGGGTGAGTAGGCAAATTAAATGCCTTATAGATCAGGCCCCAGGGGTCATACCCCACCCCCTTGCGGAGGTAAATTTTTTAATGGTTGAGATCCCCACTCCTAAGCCATATATATTTATGATCAGAATGACTAGACAAATTAAATGCCTTATAGCTCTGGCCCCCAGGGGTCTTACCCCACCCCGTACCTGAAGTGAACTTTTTAATGGTTGAGATCCCCGCCCCTAACCCATATATATTTATGATCAGGGTGAATAGGCAAATTAAATGCCTTATAGCTCAGGCCCCGGGGGTCATACCCCACCCCCTACCTGAAGTTAACTGTTTAATGGTTGAGATCTCCACCCCTAAACCATATATATTTATGATCAGGGTGAGTAGGCAAATTAAATGCCTTATAGATCAGGCCAAGGGGGTCATGCCCCACCCCCTGCTGAGGTAAACTTTTTAATGGTTGAGATCCCCACCCCTAAACCATATATATTTATGATCAGGATGGCTAGGCAAATTAAATGCCTTATAGCTCAGACCCCGGGGGTCATATCCCACTCCTACCTGAGGTGAACTGTTTAATGGTTGAGATCCCCACCCCTATCCCATATATATTTATGATCAGGGTGACTAGGCAAATTGAATGCCTTATAGCTCATGCTCCGGGGGTCATACCCCACCCCCTACCTCAAGTGAACTTTTTAATGGTTGAGATCCCCACCCCTAAACCATATATATTTATCATCAGGGTGACCAGGCAAATTAAATGCCTTGTAGCTCAGGCCCCCAGGGGGTCTTACCCCACCCCCTACCTGAAGTGAACGATTTAATGGTTGAGATCCCCACCCCTAAGCCATATATATTTATGATCAGGGTGACTAGGCAAATTAAATGCCTTATAGCTCAGGCCCCGGGGGTCATACCCCACCCCCTACCTGAGGTGAACTTTTTAATGGTTGAGATCCCCTCCCCCAAATCATATATATTTATGATCGGGTGAATAGATAAATTAAATTCCCCAAGAGTTGAGGCCCGAGGTCATCCCTATCCCCTACCGGAAGTTATTTTTTTAGCCGAGTATAAAACAAGACCAAATGATTTTGACTTGCCACTCGTTTTAGTTAGTAATGTCCAAAGGGACGAGTTAAAAAAAGTGTTAATGTAGAGGTCTATGGGAAGCACATATAGGCTATGGAATGTTCTGTATTAAGTTTCTTCAAAGCAGAATGCAAGGTGAGTGACACAGGATGAGCTCAGTGCTGAGCCTGTAGTTTTGTTGACTCACTGCTTTTGGTTACTCAAATAATCAAAGGGAAGCCACTCTATTACATAATGTGAAGTAGCAAAAGCTAAATTTTGAGAATCATTGACATATATGTTTTTTTACAGCAATTTTGATAACTTACATTACACCCCTGCCCAATTATTTTTGGAGAAGAGGTCTGCAATGACGAGGGCTACATTTGTTATTTTTTTACCAAAGTTATTAAGTTTTATTGGCTGATGTCGTTATACCCAGGTGAGCCTCTAGTTTTTACACATAAACACATGGGAAACCATACTTCCGTATACTAATGAATCATATCAGTAAATGAATTAAATGTCTCTTCCATCAACTGCCATTTTAACTAATTTATAGTAACTGAACATGTTGTATATATGCCGAATTTGTGTATTTTATCAGAATAGTATCCTACCTGCAGTGATTATGATGTATTTCAACAGCGATAAAAATAACTGTTAAAAATAACTTTTACAAAAATACCCGAGTTCCTACAAATAACTTTTCAAAAGCTACCCGGGTTCTTAAAAATAACTTTAAAAAAAAACACTCGAGTTCTTAAAAATAACTTTTAGAAAAAACACTTGAGTTCTTAAAAATAACTTTTAAAAAACCACCGGAGTTCAATTAGAATAAAAAAAAAATGACATGGGTTTGAATCGAAAACTAAACTACATATATTTTTGCAAATGAAAACAATTCAATTCAAATATTTTATTGTAAATAATTTACAAAAGGATTGAACGACAGACAATATAGCCTATAATTAGTCCTCTCCCAAATACAAGATGGACATAAATATATAAATAGATATGAATTAAATAGACATTGTCTGCTATGCTTATATAATTAAGCAGTGATTCATATGAAGACAATTTTCTTTAAAATGAATTTCAATAAATAAATTAATTACATTATTAAATTATTCATAAAATTAACAAAAATGAAATTAGGAGATTTAACATAGAAAAAAGAATATCCACATGGCAGGCAATAAACATATGTAAAATTTTATAGCAAGTTATTTTCAAAAAGTTTTTCTTATTACAGTCCAGCATTTGGTATAAATTTACTTTAAATAATCAAATATATGAAATTAAATTAAGAAACAGAAAGAAAACAGAAAACAAAAATAATAATTATAATTATATTGGAGCTCATAAACATGTCAGCCAAAAAGTAATACAACGACAGTAAATGACACATCAGATTATTTCAAATCAAACAAATCTCCTTGTGCTACTTAAGAAATCATGGACTGCCAAAACTATTTCAGTATTTTCATCAATAGATAGCTCAGAAGAAACATTAAGGAGGATTTCAACACTCAAAATTTCATTAAATTTTCTTAAAGTTTTAAAAAGTTCAAATCTCTGCCTAATAAATAAAGGACACATAAAAATAGTGAAAATTATCCTCAGTGGCATCCCCACATTCACACTGTGAGCTGTCAGACAAGCGGCTGAGAAGAAGATGATGCTGAAGATTACTGGCTTCATTTCGAAGCTGGCAATAGATATTATTTTTACCTTCACCAATAGTAAAGTACATTTATGAGGGAGGTCTGTGTCTATTATCATTAATTTTCATTTTAAAAGCAGAGAGACTAGGGATATTCTGGATGTTGTCATCAAGTGAGTTCCACATATCAAGGACCTGAGGGAAGAAACTATTTTTGTAACTTTCAGTTCTACAACAGGGAAGATTGAAATTTCTAGGATGTCTAAAATCATAAGGGGGGTTAAGATTAGCAAAATATATAAATTCTTGTGCAATATAATCTGGTAAGTTACCACTTAATGCCTTGTGCTTAAAATATAGTTTACTTTTGCTATGCGAGTCCCACCCCAGTTCGCTATAAAGTTTCCACCTAGGAGTACCCCTCCTTAGCCCCGAAACATTTCTAGCAGCATCATATTGGATAGACTCTATTAGGTTAGATTCTTCTTTTGTACAATTGTCCCAGACTATACCCCCATAGTCTAAGATTGGTCTTATAAAACCAATATATAATTTTTCTAAGGAGATTCTATCAAGCCTGTTTTTCAAGAGGCGCATGATATTAAGTCGTTTACAGGCGTTGGAATAAATTTCATTAATATGATCTTTCCATTTAACATTAGAACTGAGATTTAAGCCTAAATATTTGTGGGACGGTGTAATTTCTAAGGGTGAATTGTTCATATAAAGAGGAGGATTATTTACATTGACCTTGCGAGTGAAAAGCATATATTTGGTTTTAGACACATTAAAGTTTACTCCCCAATTATATGCCCAAGAGTGTAAAGAATCCAAGTCTAAGTTTAAAGATTCAGCTGCCGCATCTGGGTCATCAACTATACAATACGGTGAAGTATCATCCGCGAACAGTTTCATTTTATTGGAAACTACATCAACGATATCGTTGATAAAGAGTACAAATAGACAAGGGCCCAATATGGATCCCTGGGGAACCCCAGCATTAATAGTTTTCCAGTTAGAGTTATATCCATTTAAAATTACCCTTTGCTTTCTATCAGTAAGATAACCTTTGAACCATAGCAACAAATTTCCATTTATACCATATTTTCTAAGTTTGTATAGAAGACCTCTATGCCAAACACGGTCAAAAGCTTTTGACACATCACAAAAAATAAATCTTACATCTTTACCCTGGTCTAGGTTTTTTACTATAGTATCATATATAATAAGCAATTGATTTACAGTTGAGTCTTTATTTCGGAACCCAGATTGGTGATCAGACAAGATACTATTCTCAAAGAGGTAATTCTGGAGGTGTTTGAAGATGATCTTTTCATGAATTTTACAAAAAAAATTAGTTACCGAAATAGGACGGTAGTTGGAAACATTATCACTTCCTCCTTTACCTTTATAAACAGCAGATACATTGGCAAGTTTCCAGTCACTGGGAACCAAACCTGAGTGACAATATTATATTAAATAATATTGTGATTGGAGTTACCAATGACTGGAAAATGGATTTGAGAAATTTTGGTGGTAGCTTATCAGGTCCAGCAGGTTTAGTGACATTCAAGATTTGAAACTGGTCTATAACTTCTTGTTCAGTTATAATAATATCTGACAGCTCATAAGGTGACAGCGGAGGGATATCAGGAAGATCAGGTTCTTCTTCAATATTCGAGATAGAGGTGAATTAATTATTAATAACATTTGCTTTTTCAGCAGGATGAATTAAGATTTCGCCATTACTATGAATAGGACTATTAACAGTATTTGTGCTATTAAATTTACAAACAGTTTTAGCAATTCTCCACCATTTACCAGGGGGTATGATCTTGTCAACCAAAGAATTTTGTAATTTTATAATATAAGACTTTTTGGCCTCCCTAATCAGAACAATGACCTTGTTTCTAATTTCCCTAACTTTTAACCAGTCCGCATCAAGATTCCTATTTTTTGCTTTTTTATGTATACGATTTCTCTTTCTCATAAAACATTTAATCTCAGGATTTATCCAAGGCTTGTCCTTGGGCCTAACCCGTACAGTTTTACTTGGAATAAATGCATTCATTACATGATAAATTTCATCATTTATTATCTCATTAACTCTATTAGTATCATTAATGTTAGATAGCCTAGTATTCCAATCTATATCATTTAGATAAGATCTTATTTGCTCAAAATTACCATTGTCAAAATCACAGATAGTTTTTTTATAAGATTTTTCTCGTAAAACAGAGAAATTAATCTCAATGATAGATGGACAATGGTCACTGCAAAAACTAGGGAGGACCAAACTATGTCTCAGGATGTCGGTATTATTCAATAAAATAGGGTCAAGAAGTGTAGAACTTGTAAGGGTAATGCGAGTGGGTTCATTGATGACATTAGAAATGCCATATCTCTTACATATTCTAGAAAATTTATGGTTATCACTTATAGAGAGTAGGTCTTCGTTAATGTCACCTAATAGTAGAACACTGCAATTAGTATCAATGCAGTTGTCAATCAGGGTTTCTAAATGATCCCAAGAATTAGCTTTGGCTTGGGGAGGTCTATAAAAACACATAATAATAATTTTTTTACGATTACTTACAACTTCAATACAAATTGATTCTAATTCTGGGATTTCTAGATCAAAGCGAAGTTTCGCAATTAGATTATCTCTTACGTAAATCAGGACCCCACCACCATTATCTGTCAATCTGTCTTTACGAAAAGGTTGAGGATTTTGAAAGTTCTCAATAGAAATGTCATCGTTACTGATATTATTATTTAGTTTTGTTTCAGTGATACATATAATATCACAATACTCACAATCCCTAAGTTCTGCTTGTAAGAGGTCAGTTTTGAATCTTAGAGAGTTTACATTTAAATTAACAATTTGTAAATTACACATCTCATATTTTGAAGTATCTGGGCCTGGGTTAGGATGGATATCACAGCATATGTGGAGTAGGTAAAACACTGAATAGGGTAAAAGCAATATTGGAGAACTTGAGTGATACATATTCAAAGACCTGTAATTGGAAAAAAATCACAAAATGGGCTATCCATGATCATCAAACAAATGGACAAAACAAATACAGGTCTTCAAATAAGTACATATAATTGAAATATCAAATACACAGAATAAGACAATATAATACATGTACCTTACAAAACTGTCATCAATTGGCTGAAGCTCCGTTACATACAAAATAATAGGAAATAAATAATAAAAAAAGATGTATAAATGAAACAAACTAAGGGGTAGCATACACATCATGATACATACATTTGTATATGAAGTCTATGAAGAGTGCATGTAGAATAGGAAAAATAAGAAACTAAAATACTGGGAGGCTCGAGCTGCAATTAGCTATGTGTAGTGATCATACATATTTACGTAATAAGAAAAATCACATGAACACGCACACTTGGCAATGAACGGATTCAATCCATACTTGGTGCAATGTATGCATAAATAAATCCATTGCAATAGTCCAATACATGTAGGATATATTAAGCTCAATCCCATCTTGGACTCGGCCTCGATGATTTCCCACACCGTGTCTCCACCGAGACACAATATAAAAAATCATCGAGACTGAATCCCAAACAAAATTAATGTTAAGCCATAAATGATAATCCCATATAGAGACAAGTAGATAAGAATCATCTGAACCGAACCCCATATGGGATCAATTATTAAGCCACTGCACAAATAAAAACTCCTGGGACCAAGGGCGGGTGCAATATCATGATATGAATATTAAACCGGGCAAATAAACAGACTGGCTTAAACTATTTCGTCATTGAGATGCAGATTATCACTTACCAAATAGTGTGTTATGATTACGGTCATTGCAGGCGATTCCCATGTTTGGCTGTTTAGGGATTTTGAGTAACCAACTAGTAACTATAAATGTAGCTGCTTGTACATGTTGTAGAAATTTTGAAAAAAAAATATAGATCAAGATAACAATTTATCTCTTTTCACAGTTGTATACGTTCATAAGTGTGAAACGTTTTGTATACACAGAATTAAGGGAAGCAGGTCAAATCGGCCCCAGTTAAATGGGGGGGGGGCGATTTGACTTTCATATTTGGGCTTTGCATTTTTTCTGTAGGTTTTATAGAAGTCAAACGGACTATACATAATGTTTGATGCTTAACCTACTTTTTTACATTTACATTACAAATGTACATTGTACCTTACCCACCGCCACCCAAATTGAATGATGACCTTGCACTAAAATAAATATTGTAGTTTTAATAAGAAAAAAAGTATTATTCTAACCAGTTTTTTTATATTTAAAAATACCTTTAAAAGGGTAGTGAATTGAACAAAAAATGACATCAATAGGGTAGATAGGTAGGTAAAACCCTTTTTTTTATCAAGATACATTACAAGGATCTCCAGACTTTAACAGTGTTTGTTCTAAATTTAAATTAAAAATTTAAGGGTAGGCATATATTAAAAATTAGGTTCAGTAGGGATAGCAGAACCACAGGTCTTTTCTTTTGTTTTTGGCCTAATAAAAAATGTGTGTGTCTAAGCAGTAAAACAAGAATTATTTAATTTTGATCTACATAAAAATGAACATAAACAAAGCACTAAAATAAATAGGTTTTAGTTGACCTAACAAATGGCAGCCAAGTTGTTAATAACAGATCATATTGTTATGGTGTAAAAAGTAATAAATCAAAATTTAAATTTTATTTAATCCTTACTGGATCAAAAGTCCAAAGTCTACATTGTGCATGCAGGTTTTACATGTAGAACAATACATGTGTACAAGAATACATAAGGTTTAAATGCAGGAATATATATATATATATATACTACGTAAACCTGCCCCTATCAAATTTCTCTAATTATATGTCTGGCTTCAAAAGGTTAGTGGTATATATTTGGCAATTTTGGATTTGAGAATGACCAAGTGAGCAATTGTCCAGACCAGGATATTATAGAAATCAGAGATACTTGCAACTCATCAAAAGTCCTGGACTAATCATTTGAGTTGGGGACTCGTCTATCAAAGTCCTTGACTAATCATTTGTGTTGTGGACTCGTCTATCAAAGTCCTGGACTAATCATTTGTGTTGGGGACTCACCATTTATTTGTACAAAAAAGTGGGACTAGTGAGTTCTTGGTTAATTTTTTTTAAAGTTTTGTTTGAGTTCCACTCTCAACAACTTCGGAGAATATTGTAATTAAATGATCAACAAGATTAGACACCGACAGACAAACACTTTTTAAAAGTTATAACAATATAATCCATATGGCCCTTAAGATCAATTAATAGGTAATAAGGTAAAGGTAAAAGGTAAAATATATTTAGGTTTAAAAATTTCAACATCATACACAAGTGTTTAACAATTTCTTGTTAAGTTAAAAATAAAACATAAAACTGCCATCTTTAACTGAAACTTCAATCCACCAGTTGTAGCTGCTGAGAACTTTCTCACCAAGGATAGCCCATGAAAGCCATTCAGCTTATTTCCAATGGGGTCCTTTATAAGTATCAGCTTAAAGTTCAAGTGGACATTAAAAGATCAACATGAGCGGGTAGAGGGATTACTTAATTTTAAAATAAGTACATTATCTATGAACATATATATGTATATATAATTGTCATTATTATGATATGACACGTCTTTCCCGTTCTTCACTGGTATGTATCAGGTGACACTTGACTTCTTTTTTAAATCTTTGCAAATCATTGATGGATTTGATCGAATCGGGTAGAGAATTCCAATCATGGATTCCATTGTAGTAAAATGTTGTTGATTCGATGCCTTTAATTTTTGGTGTAACATAATTAATCTGACTTGATCTAGTATTATGGGCATGATGTTCATTAATTTTGATGAAATTATTTTTCAAATAAGAAGGACATGTATCATAATAGATTTTATGAGCATGGTTCAATCGAAGCTGTTTTACTCTGTTTTCAATATTTAAAAATCCTAGACTAGATAATTCAGCTTGCTTTATACTAGTTCTTGGGCCCGTGCTTTTGATGAATCTAACTGTTTTGTTTTGTGCCACTTGCAGTTTGTTTTTTAAAGCACGTGTTATACCAGCGTACCAGGAGGAACAAGAATAATCAAAATGACATTGAATAAGTGCCATACTTAAAGTTTTCCGCGTTTCGGCAGATAGACAATTTGCCTTTCTATACATAAACCTCAACCGGGAATTAACCTTTTTAATAATAGAGTTAGCTGTTTTTTCGCCAGACAGGTTTTGATCAATGTCAATGCCTAAATATTTAACACTATTTTGTGAATTTATTATATGACCATTACAGTTAATTTGAAATTCAGTTACATTTTTTAATTTTCTCTTTGGACCAAAAAGAATGCATTCTGTTTTACCAAGGTGGAGAGAAAGTTTGTTGTCAACGAGCCATTCACTACAGGATTCGAGTTCTTGACCAAGTTTTTGAGAGATAAATTCAGGATTTTTATGAGAAAACATAATAGTACTGTCATCTGCGTACAGAAGTAATTTACAGTCTGAGTTAATGCTTATGGACATATCATTGACATAA
>MJUT01012362.1:355419-373360 GCA_002080005.1 Gigantidas platifrons | reverse complement strand
GCCATTAACATTAACCAACTGTTGTCTGCCTGTTAAATACGATTCAAACCATTTAATGTTAGATACTCCCATCGCTTGAAGCTTGTTGCAAAGAATTTAATGACCGACCGTATCGAATGCCTTTTGAAGATCTATCATTACCATACCAGTGAAGAGGCATTTAGATGTTTGAGATTTAATATGATCAAAAAGATGAATAAGGCAGGTATCGGTGGAATAAGCGCTTCTGAAACCAGATTGAAGTTCATATAGCAAGTTGTTTTTTTACTAAATATAATTCTAGCTGTTTATATACTGCTTTTTCTAAAATTTTTGATATAATACATAGTATACTTATTGGTCTATAATGTCCAACCTCTGTTCTATTGGTTTTCTTAAATAATGGTTTGACCCGTGCTGATTTTAATTGATCGGGAACTATACCACTCGTTATTGATAAATTTACAATGAAATTGATGGGCTTTGTTAGTGTTGTAGCCGCATCTTTGACGAACCTTGCTGGAATGTCGTCTAACCCTGTGCTTTTAAATGAATTAAGATGACACAATTCCTTATATATAAATTCCTCGGACACAGGACTTATTTCAAGTTGTAATCTATTGATATTAACTCTACTATAAAACTGTTGGAAAAGAGTAGAGGCTACGTGGAATATATTTGGAGATGGAGGCAACTTTTCAACAAGCTTCGATGCCACGGTTGTGAAAAAATTATTGAAAATGTTTGCGATGTCATTTAAATTATGACAATTTTGACCATCCACCTTCAGAACAACACAAGCATTGTTTTTTTGTTTTGAACTATAACCTAAAGTTTTCAGCTGTTCCCATAATTTTTTCGGAGTGTTTTTGTTCTCTTCAATTTTATTTGCGACGTATTCTTCTTTAGNTTTTTTTTATATGATATTAAATATTGATCTCGTTTTCTAATATTATCTAAAATTTTTGAAGTCATCCATGGTTCGGAATTCTGTTTAATTTTTATTTCTTTATATGGAGCTATTGAATTTAAAGTTGATTGAAATAATTTTCGAAAAATTTCCCATGCTTGATTTACGTTTCTGCATAGATAGAGTTCCGACCAGTCAGTTTGTTCAAGTTTTTCTATAAAGGCTTCTTGTGTATAATGTTTTAACGATCGTATACGTACAGTACTCTGCTTACCTGTGTGTTCTTTAGTTGTTTTTCTAGTGCAAAAAATGGCAAAATGGTAACTAATTCCAACTTCAATGACGCCGGATTGGCAAATCTTTTCACTAGTATTACATAAAATATGGTCTATTAATGAACTACTGGATGATGAAATTCGCGTTGTTTTGGAAATGAATTGTTCCAATGCATACATGTTAAGGATATTCGAGTATTTTTTGTATATATCAGGTATTTTGTTTTTCATACACATATTAAAATCGCCAAGAATTATGATTTCACACTCCGGTCTTATTTTGTTCAGAATAAGGCCAAACAGTTCCAGAAAATTGTTTTGCTTTGGTGGCCTATAGCAAGTTCCTACTATTATAGGTTTGGATTTAGGTAATAACAACTCTATCCATACAGATTCTAGCTCATTGACTGAGATGTCTTGTACTTAAAGTAAAAGAGATGTCATCTCTAATATATGAGCAAACTCCACCGCCATTTCTAGTTCTATCCTTCCTCACAATACTGTAATTTTCAATCCAGAATTCTGCATCGGTAACAGAATCGTCGAGCCATGTTTCCGAAATAGAAATCACTGCGGCTTTGGTTTTACATGCAATACTTTTTAATTCTGATATTTTTGGGAGCAGTGACCTAGCATTAAGATGAATAAAATGAAGGCCCCTTTGTTTAGAAAATTTAAAATGGTCCGAATCTTCAAATGAAGTTTTGGGTTCAAAATTATTATTTTTCAAAAGACTGATGTTGATCTTCTACAACATTTTTATTTTGATTAAAAGGAAGGGATTTGATAGTACATTGATCGCAAATAAAAGAATTGTGTACATCATTTTGCGTTTTTTCTTTAGAAATTTGGTTGCTAGTGATATTTGTACATTTTATGTGGGTTTTCTGGTCGCAAATAGAGCAGTTGATAGATTTACTACTTTTTATGACACCCTTTGAACATTTACTACACGGATATATTGGATTCCGCTTAGATGGATTTGGCCCTGGATGTGGATGGATATCACCACTTTGTAAGAGAAAGAATAGAAAAAGAGACCCGGTAGAGGTTTTGGAAAAAGTGTGCTGACCAGAGTTGACAAACATATTTTTCATTCGTGCATGACGAGTTCCATGATCAAAATGAACTTCGACTGTCAAAAATATGTTTATATCAAAGATTAAAACCTTTCCAAAATCACTTTTTTGGAAAGAATTTAGACCAGAAAAGTCAAAATAATGATGTCTACATATTAAATTTGTAGGGGGAATTGACAATTTGTAATAGTTGTTGATATAACCAGCAATAAAAACATAAAATGCGGAGACCAAAAACACACCTCGTCCACCCGTCATGCTGACATTGACCAATAATCAAATCCAGTCAATATTTTCAATGTATATGAAGGTGTGTAAGATTTCCGCTTTTCATGCTGATGTATACAAAATCTGTCCCACTTACGTATATACTTGTGTGACAGTTGCTTTGTTTGCAAAATCTTACGTTTAATACTTATGGAGAATAAACAAATTAGAAAACATAAAATTACAAAAAAAATAATAATCTGGACTAGAGGTCACAAGCCTTGACATAAAATTAAAAGTAATCTGGTAATTGGTAAATTAGTCTTTTGAAGTTTTAAATCCATATCAACACTATAACATGTTATCTATTAAAGGTTTCTGGAGTAATATTTAGAACTGAGGTCACCCTCAACAGCAATATTTAGAACTGAGGTCACCATCAAATGCAATCTTTAAAACTGAGAACGAACTAGGGGTCAAACTCTGGCCTCAAATGACTATTCTGGTCTTTTGATATTTCCTAATTCTAATGCTTACGACCTATTGTTCATATTGTACATGCATACTGCCCCTTTTGGCTTCTAGATTCTTTTCCATTCAGATATTCACAACTAACAACATGTACTGACTCTGTCTGGATATTGAAAACTAACGATCACTGTCACATCAAACACATTACAATGTTACCATTAAAAACAATAACATCAGTTATTAAGGTTTCAATGTACATAAATAGAATTAAATAAATAAAGAGTGTGTAAATTCAACTTAACCACAAATACTTAAGTCTAATCTACAGTACGCTTACAGTATAAAAATTGTCCCTGTAATGGTTTTCAATCTTTTTAGCATTAAAAAAAGTAACCAACAATTTTGTGGTCCAGTTGTGAATTTTTGTCAAGTTGATATAATAGTGTCTGCGACATTATTGAGAGTGAGTGAGTGATTGTTGTTTAACCCCAACTCAGCAATTTTTCAGCTATAGTATATCATGGCAAGAACAAGTTAATTTTCAATGAGATGATGAGGTACGCTTTGTACTACACCAACACGCTTAGTTGGATTTTTAGTGCTAGCTCACTGAAACAACAATCTGTGGATAGGCATGTCACCCCAATTGGACACATTATCCTGATCCAGTCATCAGAGCCAACAGCTTTGGACTTTCTCTTTAATGCTGCGTGCTTAGCGGAGAAGCAACAAATACCAATATTATAGTCTTTGATTTGACCTGATCAGGGTTCGAATCCAAGATCTACCACACTAGGGGCGAGCACGCTAATCACTACACCATCGATTCGGTTGGCTTTATTGTGTCATCTACATTTAGGTATAAATTAGTATCAGCAGGAAACAGTTTTATTGTCGATTATATCATTATGTCTGTCACAATGTCATTTATGAAAGAAAAAATAAGAAAGGATCTGTTGAACCCTGCTACCATCAATTAGGGTTGTTTATTTACAACTCATTCTCATTGTTTATCATTTGATAAGTAATTTTCAGTCTATTATAGTAGAGAACCCTGTAATTCTATTGATTCTTTTTTTTTTAAGTAATCCAGTATTTATGCCATACCCAGTCAAAAGTTGCTAATATCACAAAATACCACACGCACTGTGTATAGCTAGCTTTCCATGTTTCTAAAGACTACACGTTTATCGGTTATCAATAAAAGCTGATTAATAGCCGAATTACAGATTGTAAAGCCGGATTGATGTGGAGTAATTTTTTTAGTAATTAATGACAATTTATAATTTATGTGCCCATCTTTCCACGACTTTCCCCATCATATCGATCTGAAAAATTCTATATTTCAAGGGCCATCAGATTACATTTACAAAAGTCCAATTTGTGGAATGACAGATTAAAAAGATTACATAATCATGTTATTATTCAGTCATTGTCATAATAACGCTACTTCATGTACTCGTCAGTTGTCGCGACTCCATATTTTACAATAAAAACATTCCACAAAAAATGATAAAACACCGGTAAAAACAGTAAATAACAGTAAAATCGTGTACGAATAGTGTGACCGTCAAGATCAAGTGAACCTAACGGTTTTTTTAAACACTAAATTCCAGTAGTTGATGAATGAATACATTACACATTAAATGTCACGGACAATGTTCAATGTCGAGTATATTACTTATTAGTGTACTATCGAGTCGATCGTGTTTCACATGTTTTGTAGTCTTTCAACTTAATTCACTATTTAAAATAGTAAAAAATGATAATAAAATAAACCAATTTAATTTAAACTTATTTTATTGTTCATAAAAAAACAAACGGATTAGACACAAGTTTTTCAACTTAGAATTGTCTTCTCCAATAAACATACATATATACAACATACATTGAACATGAATGACTTATAATATACAATTTAATTCAGCTTGAAGACAAGAAAACATAAATAAAACGGTACGACTTAATGGCATTGGTTTTATAATTCGTGTCAAACAGACCTTAACACATTTTAATATGTAATCGAACACACCACTCTACGTGTTAAGGTAAAACTCACCTGTATGCACAACAATGAGTGATTTAAATTTTGATTATGTTACTAGGATTTATTGGATTTTCATTTTCTGTAAGTATACTTTTTTCACTTTTCGATAATTAAACCTTTAATACATCAAAACCATTGAGTCGTAAAAAATACAAAGAAAAATAAGTATGGTCATTCAGGTATTGTACTTATCAATATACAACAAGGTATTAACTAAATAAAGAAAATTAAATGCTTCTGTTATCGGTACAATAATCTCTTACAATCTTTAATATATTTTTGCACACACATGAATATGGCACAGTTGTTATCTAAGCTAATCGCTTCATTCCCGAATAATAATAATTCGGTGGAAATGTGTAAATCAGACAAATTTAACCAGTTAATTTCATTATACATCTGAATTCTCTCTTCATTAAAGAGACTGCAATACAGTAAAAATGTTCGGCATTTTCATTAATATAACCACATAAACAATTTGCGCGTTGTATTAAATTTGCATGACATAAATCAGAATTCAAAGTGCTACATTTATTACGTAATCTAGCGTGTAAAACACTCAATAATCTGTCACCATAACAAAAGTAACTCGGTGTTTTTTATTCTTTAAATACAATTGGCGTATCTTTGTTTTGAATGAGGAAAATGTAGGAAGTTGTCTTATTGACACGTCCGAGGAATTCCATAATTTGATACATGATGGAAAATATGAATGTTGTTAAACGGAAATACGATTTAGGGGCACCATAAAGTTTTGCCGTTGACGTAAATTATAATTAGTAATTGCTGATATAGTAGGAGGCAACAAATCAGATAAGTACTCTGGTGCCTGGTTATTTACTATTTTATAAAACAAAGTAACTTTTTTAAATTCCCGTCTTACTTTTAATTTCTCCCACCCAGTTTCCTTATAGATAGATTCTGTGCTAGCATACACAGGTAAACCGGTAACAATACGTGCTGCTTCTATCTGTATTTTTTCTAAACGATCAGAATTATTCTGTCCACAATTATCCCATACCTCAGCACTATATTCAAGGATAGGCCGAATAAATGTTAAGTAAATTTTTTCTAAATATTCCCTTTTTAATCTGAATTTCAATTTTCGTAAGACATTTAACTGTTTTGAAGATCGTTCAACAAGTATATCAATATGTTTAGTCCACTTACAGTCGTTACTAAAAGTGACTCCCAAATGTTTGTGTGAGTCTACAGGTTCTAATGTGGTACCTCCGAATTGAAAAGATAAATTACTGTTCAAAGTTCTAGCATTAAATATCATTATTTCTGTTTTGTTGGGATTAAATTTAACTAGCCAGTTTTCTGACCATTTTTTTAAGTAATCCAGATCTGTATTTATCAAAACTTTTAAGTAATTTTCGTCATCTGCAATATGACCAATAGATGTATCATCTGCGAATAGCCTACCAAAACTAACCATGCCCTCTGTTATGTCATTTATATATATCAAAAATAATAAAGGACCCAAAAACAGACCTCTGAGGTACACCAGCTTTCAATGTGCCAACATTTGACATAGAATCTCTAAGCACAACTTTCTGTAATCTACATGATAAATAGCTATTCAACCAGCTTTTTAAATTTCCTGTAATACCATATTTTTCTATTTTATATAGAAGTGCATTTATCCACACAGTGTCAAAAGCTTTACTGATATCAGCAAAAGTTATACTAGTAATTTGCTTGTTATTCCATGCTAATAATACTTTATTATATATTTCAACCAATTGATGAGTTGTAGAAAAACCAGGGATAAAGCCAGACTGAAATTTGTAAAGAAGTTTGTTTTCGAATAAATGATTAAAAATATGTTTGAAAACAACCTTTTCTAAAACTTTACTAACGCATGATAATAAAGAGACAGGTCGATAATTTGACGGAAGACACTTGTCACCTTTCTTAAATAAGGGAATAACATGGGAAATTTTCCATTTGTCAGGGAACAAATTTTCTTGAAAAGATTTATTAAAAAGTAGTGACAGAGGCTTAGATATTTCTTTTTTCACCGCTGCCAGCATTTTGTTACTTATAATATCAGGCCCTACAGCTTTATTAACATCAAGTATATATATAATATCATGTACTTCTTGTTCACTTACAACAATCTGTGACAGAGAGGTCAAACATCTATTATCAAATTCTGGTATATCTTTATTTTCGTCGTTTAAGCTAGAAATCGAACAAAAATATTTGTTCAAGATTTCAGATTTGTCGGTCGCTTCATATGATAAATTGAAATCATTGTTCGGATATTGTAGCGGAGAAATATCGTTAACGGGTTGCTCATTTTAAAGAAGCATATTAATGGTTTTCCAGTACATTTTACTGTTTACAACCTTCAACTCGTCTAAATGTTCATTAATATTATCGTAAAAATGTTTTTTCGCCTGTTTTTTCAAGTTGTTTACTTTATTTCTCTGCTGTTTGAAATGTAGTTCCGCTGAATGCGTTTTTAAACAAAGAAATACTTTCCGAAATCTATCTCGTTTTCGCGTTTCACGTCGCAAGTTGGAATCGAACCAAATTTTGTCGTTGCATCTTACTATGATATCTCGTGTAGGAATGCAACGTGATGCAATTTCTAAAAATGTATCAGTAAAATGTGTGCATGCAATATTTATATCGCTTGCATCATTTATTAAGGCTTCCCAGTTGGTTTCGTTTATCAGTAGTTTCATTATTTCATAGTCCCCCTTTTTGTAATCCCAGATAGTACGAGTGAATTTTCTTTTAATACAATAACCAATATCAATTGTGACGTATGTCCCATCGTGATCACTGATCTCTCTCTCAATAGGTATAGTATCTGTGTCAATTGCAGAAATAGAATCGGTAATCAATATCGGATCAAGTAAGGACGTGTTACCTGTAAGTGTATCAAAATGAGTTGGTTTATTAATAATGTTAACAAATAAACCAATGAGATATACTACTTACTTCTGTCATGATCTGTATGCGTGATCACTTAAAATTAGTCTGTTTCTAAATACAAATGTCTTCAACAGATAAAATATGTTGCCTTGTTGGAGCTCACAGATATGTGGGTGTGTACACAATCGTTCATTTTGATTGGTTGACTATTTTTCAAAGGTAAACATAACCACGTGTATTTATTAGTGTATCAAGCTAAAACAAAATACCCCCATTCCATTAAAACAATGATAAAAATCAAGTAATTCAGTTTTAATCAACTAAGCAGATTTTGATTTAACATGCCTATATAAATAACATAGAATTTGATCTTTTATCGGACATAATATGATCTCGTATAATATCGTGTGATGAGAGTTATACATTTATTTATATAATATTGTAATTATTTTTCCAAGGAGTGTTTATACGTCATTTGCTTGATTTCTCTCAAAATTTTTTAAATATTCTGGAATAACTAGAATACATATTTCATCATGAACAATAAAGGGCATACAAAGTGCAAAAAGGGAGAGGCGGAATTGCTGGTACCTAATAAAAAAGCGCCTTTATATATATATATTTTAACCATTAGCCTACTATTAGATTTATGGCATTAAATGACAATAAAATAAAATATTGAATATAAAAAGGGGGAGGCTGAATTGCTGGTAAATTAAAATATTGTTAAAGTGCCTTTTTATTTTTTTTATTTCTTACCATTACTATTAGATTGATGACATTAATATTGATATAGTATCTAGTACATGTGATATATTTAAGCTTTCCATCTTTAACAATACAATATCTCTCCATATTCAAAATATTTCTGCACTGACACACAGGCCCTCGTGGCATGGAATTACCATCCTCCCCCTTTTATAAGCTTACTGTTTAATTATTCATGTTCAATTTAAAATTTCTTTATTATTTCATTACTTTTTTCTTTTATTGATTTCTTTTATATTTAACTTGTACGTGTTCATTTTCATCTTATGTTTACGGCACCTTTTGTGTATAGAACAAATATAACTCGATCTTATTATCCATGATATAGGAGTGGACCGGACAGCGATCACTACGGAAAAAGGGGGGAGGGGGTGGAGGCGTGGGGTTGTAGATGTGGACTGGAAAGTGAGGGCGATAATTTTAGGCCTGATTGGACCGGACCGGACAATGGGGGCAAGTTTTCTAGCAAGCATTAAACATTATTCCATTTTTTACCCTTCAATACTATAAATTCATTTTTTTCTTAAATTTTTGCCATAACAGTTGGGGGTGGGAGGTAAAACATAGCTCATCCCCGACTCCTACAACTCCGCTAATTATTAGACCCCACATGTTTCCCCTTTTTGTTGATGTGTGGTAATTACATTGTACATATAATTAGTTAACTTCTAGACCTAAGAAATCGATGCCCATCAATAATCAAGTTGTGAGTTCGATTCCCGTCCATAGCGATGCGTACTCGATTTGAAATGATTTAAAATTGTGACAGTTTGGAAGTGACTTAGACGGTAGGTAGTTGGACTTCTCCCAGAGGTGAACTGGCTATGCCGGGCATTTGGGCACAGGACCTATGAGAAGGGGTTCAGCCGGTACATCGCTCCGGGGCCCGGATATCCAAGAAGGTACCTATGAATCTCTGAAGGGTCCCATAGCCTTAGCCATAGACGTTTCATTTTGATTTTATCATATATTTTTTGGATTTTCAACTATTTTTAGCTGATTTAGAAAAGTAATTATGTAAAATTCTTTTAGACATCTGAAATCTTGTTGTTTATCATCACTCGCATTTGCATTGTAACCAGGAAGACCATCATTTGATTTGTATACTTTGTAACCAGGAAGACCATCATTTGATTTGTATAAAGTATATTATCTGGATATTCTACTACACAAGAGGTAAAGCATTTATGAAAGTGTACCAGTGGCTTTATTGGAAGTCAAATCCTCAATTTTGAGAGAAGTCATTGTCTGTCTCCGGGGCCCCAAAACAGGCTTGTTCCGCCTTGAAACATTTCTCTTGGAGGCACTATTTGGGCAATAGCCGGTGGATTGCTCAGATAAGCAACATATTAATGAACAATATAGACCGATCTGATAGGTGACAGATGCGCGGGTCGGCTTTAAGACGAAGTCGCTCTCTGACTTCTCATGTTTCCCACTTAATACAAAATCAACGATCAAGATATAAATAAAATATCTTTTTCTAAAAAAAAAAATGTTAATAATAAATTGAATTTGGCGTTACACACAAATAGCTACAACTCAGTACTACAAAATAAAAGTGACTGACAGACCATGCGATAAATCCTCAGATATCTCCCACGTGATATCGCGACGTTATTCATGCGCTGATATTGAAAAATAAACCCCATCCTCTATAGCCAAGGGTTACGATCCACCTCTTCACCCTCTCCCCCCTCCCTCCAGTACATATTTACTCAGATAATAACATACTATTTCGCTTTATCTAATTTAGATCATAATTAAATACTGGTATATTCCATGATAGACAGATTTTGAAGGAAAAAACATGTTTGAAATGGTATGTACATGTATATATTATAATAATTTTTAAATAAGATCAACCAGGACATTTGAAATATCTACTTATTGAAATGTTCATTATACTTGAACAATAACACAAAACAATATACACGGATGCAATACGTAATACTTCTAAGGAGTATACAAATGAAATTTAAGCAGGAAATCTCAATCGCAACAAAATGATAATCGTCGGGCATTTTGAAATCCGAATATTTATTCTTGTACCTCGTGAACATTTAATTCAAATACATAAAATTTATGAATGAATAATTTTTATCAATGAAAAAAGAACATCAGTCTGATAACGATTTTAAACTCATAAAATATATAGGCCAGTCTGGTAAATGTATTTTATTGACGAAAATCACTGATTTTGGAGAATGGTGGTTACAATAGCGTGTCGCTTTCATGTATTCTAGATTTTATAAATATAAGGTTAAAAATTTGTTTTTTTTTCCTGACTAATAATTGTTTTGGAAAAGAAGGATATTTATTTATGGCTAAATAAATCTTTAAACAGGAAAGAAAATCCAAAAAGGCATAATTTATGTTTTTGGGGATGCATTTTTATGTTTTTTTGCTTAAGTAATCATGGAGATCATCATTTATATTGTACTGTGGTGGATCGATCCAGGAGGTGGTTCCAATGATAAGAACCCCCACCCCTTCCCCTCCCTTTTTTTCTTAACAAAATTAAAAAATTACAAAGTATATAGAAAAATTATACACAAATTTAGACTGGACCCATATCCCACTCTCTCACACGCACACACCAAATTTCTTGGAGAGACATATGCCCACCATGTACATGTATGATACCATAGATGGTAATAAATATAGCTGTAGTATACATCTTTATCACCACTTAAGTTTGACAATGATTTATGAAGGACAGATAAACTAGGATTAGTAAGAAATGATATGGGTGTAAATGAACCTTAGAAACTGACCAACATTACACTGAGTAACTAATGGAAGAGGACTTTTATCGCTCTTTTATATTTCACACAGTCCTCCCCATGAGCACAGGCACAGGTCCTCCATACATGACCAGTACAACTTTGTTGGGACCAGTACATTTTTCGGTTTTTATTTAGAAATATAATATAAAAATGAATTCAAGAATTTGATTCGGACAAGTAAATTAAAATTTTCATTTTGAGAACTGTTCACAGTAACAGTAGGAGTATCGATAACGTAACCCTCATTCCGCTTGTGCTCCATTTAGGGTTACGAATCGGTCTCATTCAACGTATGGGAGCAAATTAAAATTTTCGTTCCGTGAATATTTCAACTTTCTTTTTTTCATATCTGGTCATAACTTATTATTCCCAACAATTTTTAAGTAATGGTGATACGAAATAAATGTTACAATCCCTGTTTCTATCTTCAAGACCGGTTTCGTATTTGAAAATTGTTACTTGTCCGCCATAACACCTTACGTAGACTCTCGTGATGGGCGGAGCCTATCCATATATGTGAATCTGAATGCCAAATATGGAAAACTTTTACTACGATGTTTACAACCGACATCTAAATAAGGTTTAGGATATCTCCAAAACGAGGAATGTGCACGTGCAATAGCAACTTGTAAACAAAATGTCGGACAGAAAGAAGATTTCATGCATTCAAATTTTCAGATGGATATAAGTCTACCATGGATTGATGCAGCGTTTACTTAACACCTCAAGGTTTACCTAAATATATTTATCTTTCACCCTCTTTAATTTGTCCAACCACTTACAACGGAATTAGGACAAAAAACCGCCCGGTGTGAATCACTCCGGGCGTTGCTCTCATACGTTGAATGGGATCGAATCGTAACCCTAAATGGAGTACAAGCGGAATGAGGGTTACGTTATCGTATCTACAGTAGGAGGACAATCCCTATCCTAATATGAGTTTGTATGAAAGTTTAAATTAGTGCATGAAATAATTATAATGTGCCGAATCAAAATAAAGTTTTCTTATCTTATCTTATCTTATCTTATACTGTATTATCTTATAATTTCCTTTTCCCCAGCAGTACAATCAATTAAATCTCTGTATGAGATTGTGATTAGAGTAAAAAATAAAGTGACTTGGTCTACTTTGCTAAATACATGTATAGTGCAAATTCGTAAATCTCAAGCTATTACATTTCAGTAACTATTTGCCAGCTTTGTAATATACATCCATTATGTTAAATCACTCAGTAATATAGGTAATTAGTAAAATAAGATGTGAGAGATTTGATTTGTGACGTCAATTCACAATTGTTGTCACCGGACACAAGTCACGCAATGCATTTTCACCAAATACAGTAAATTACGTAATTATGGAGTATTTTGGAAATTTAATATAACCTGTATACATTTATTATCAATAAAAGGATTCAAATTCAGAACGTGTGCTCGTTCATGTACGCGTCCTTCTATGATCAATAATTTATTGAATTTCTATAGCTAACGATTAGAAATACACGCATTTTATTGCATAATGCATTATGTCAACTCAATACATTTCACTGAATCGTTTCTCATGTTGACAGTAAATATTGTGAAAAATTAAAACTTGACCACCTGAACAATAATAAAGTTAAAGGTTAAAAATATTTTATTCAAACATTTACATACAACTTTGTACTCTAGGATTTAACTGGTAGGGATATAAAGTAGATTAAGTCAAAATTAGGTGTTACACTTGAATATGCAACTCAAGAAACATTGAAGAATGAAATATTAAAGATGAAGACAGAATCTTGAAAAGTTCACAGGGGAAAAATCTAAAAATTCAGCAAATATACAAAAATGTAGCTAAACACCCCTCCTTTTCTCCCCCTTGAAAATCAAGATTACAGTACTCCGATTGAATCATATACATACTTCATAAACCTTTAGTAGATATATTGAGAGCTAGGATACATGTTTTATATAAATTTGAAATGTACTAGGATACAATAATTTATTGAAGCCATTTAGTTTTCTGGCTTCTAAAGAGTACAATTTGTAAGTAAATTATTGGACTTTCCAACCCATTGGCTGTATCTGATGAAGGTCAGACTGTATCTCATGAAGGTCATTCCAAAAATGTCTGGTAACAAAATCTAAAAGTGATTTGTTTGCAATTTTAAGGCATCACTGACATATTTTCAGTAAATCAGTTTTGAAAAGATTTGTATACTGAATTACATATATCATACATGTACTTTGATATAATTTTGAAGTCAACCTGAACTAAATACAAATGTCTTCAACAGATCAAATATGTTGCCTTGTTGGAGGTCAGAGATTTGTGGGTGTGTACACAATCGTTCATTTTGATTGGTTGATTATTTTTCAAAGGTAAACATAACCACGTGTATTTATAAGTGTATCAAGCTAAAACAAAATACCGCCATTCCATAAAAACAATGATAAAAATCAAGTAATTCAGTTTTAATCAACTAAGCAGATTTTGATTTAACATGCCTATATAAATAACATAGAATTTGATCTTTTATCGGACATAATATTGTAACAAAAATCGGGTCTGTAACGCAGAAATCGGTTCTACTTCAACCACAAGTTTCATGAATAAAAATGCCTCGGCTAGCTCAAATGTCCCGATTAATGTCAACAAATTCGTATAACAGGGTTCGCCTGTGCTTTCGCTCCAGGACTTGTGGACACTACACGTATCCGGTATCAAACACAAGAATAAGGGTCCATATTCATGTACTATGTCAACCAGTTTATCGCGACTTGGTAACAAGGTATGAATGGACTGAAAGTATACGTTCAGGGTATCTTCTCACCACTGGTAAATTTGACCAAAGGAGGTAAAGAGTATCCTTGGGATTTATTCCAAGACTAAGTCAGCTATGTGACTGGGTCTAATCGCTTCAAATGTCCTTGTTTGGTGTATGAGAGTTGAAACCACTAAGTCACTCTCGAATAACCCTATTGGATGGAGTAGTTCCACTAGTTTATTGGATATCAGAGGGTACCCTCTGATTGACAAGCTAATTTAGTTCGGTGAGGAAACCAGAGTTCCGGGTATGATCGTCAATCGAACGATCGCCAAGCTAATTTATTTATGTAGGGAAACTAGAGTATCATATATCACCACTAGGCGAACAATCGCCAATCCAATATATTTATGTAAGGTAACTAGAGTATCATATATCATCAATCGCCAATCAGTTTACTTATATACGGAAACCAGAGTACCGAATATCACCTGTATGTTCATCTACATCATAATTAAATAACGGTATTTGTATTCCGGAACTATTAATCAATACTTCTACAGTTATTATATTTCAGTACACAAAATTCACATATACAAATCAATAGTTAAAATATGGCAGTATTTATCTTGTTTATTCCAATCTTTAATTGATCCTTAATCAGTTTCTTCTTTGTGTCTGAACGTATCTCAACTATAAAACTAAACACGGATGTCGACTTATGACCCAATTTCTCAAACTATGAATCTTATCACTAATTGGACGTAATGGATCATTATCTGGTCTCTGGATATTTATATCACCCCTCAAGATTGAAATCTCATAATATTCCCGACTATAAGGACTAATATTGAAATTACACAACCTAAATTATAATAGTACACTATTTGACCTCTGTTAACCTCTAGATAAAAATTTCCCAAATCACGCGTTTCTTTATACGTAAATTTCTGGAAACTATACCACCTATATATCGTGAACTATTCACTCATTTTCCGTGTTTATTTTTCATTCATATTTTCCCCGGATTAAATGTACCCACATCTCGCATATCATAAACGAACAAAAATGGGAACCAGTTAACCCCAAACTTTCAGATACTTAGATGTTCATTTCCAACATGTCAAAAGTGAAATTTACATTGACATGTCACCGATAACAAAGAAAATTATGATGACTACAAATCTTTTTTTCTTACAAATAATCAAGATAATTTCTCAATTAATCAATACATGGTTGACTGGATTCGTAATAATATTGACACTCGTTTCCAAGGGAAGATGTATGCATGTCTTACCATAAAACCATATTCAGCGTCTGTTTCTAGAATATTCCTAACAACAATCACAATTTTAAGTTTAAATTAAATTTAACGAATTAAAATACCGAACAGCGCGTCGTCCATCTCCGACTGATTTTTAACCAAAAAATTACACGAAATTTTAAACCATGAAGAAAAATGTTTCTGAACTCCTACCACAGATGTTTCACTTTCAGTTCCCCAGTTAGAATGAATATTCATTTTGCCGACTAGTACGAGCTTGTCGGGAGAGCGCGAAAATATTCTGATCTCTCTAGGCTTATTGATAGGCTTTTACAATATGATCTCGTAAAATATCGTGTGATAAGAGTTATAAATTTATTTATATAATATTGTAATTATTTTTCCAAGGAGTGTTTATACGTCATTTTCTTGATTTTTCTCAGAATTTTTTGAATATTCTGGAATAACTAGAATACATATTTCAGTAGTAGTGGAGAGGGCTTGAGCGGACGTCTAAAGTGGTTCTAGGGTGGTTCCAGGGTGGTTCTAGGGTAAGCGGACATGTACAAGCGATTCAAGGGTGGTTCTAGGGCAAGCGGACAAATAGTTATTGTAAGAGTGGGAGTGGTCTGGTGGTTCCAGTCAAAACAATCAGTATCATAATCAATTTTTAAAGTTGAGATGGGTACACATTTCATGTATGGAGATTTATTGAAAACGAAAGACGTAGACGCAATTGTCCACCAAGTAAATTGTCTCTGTATTAGATCACATGGTTTATCCAAACAGATTGCTTAGAAATTTCTCTAAACAGACATAAAACCTTTCAGATTCAGATGGAGAACAACTATCAAAGTCATAAGATGATGAACAGCTTCAGAAAGATCCAATATTGAGAACTTTGCATATAAAGAGAGATAACTCTAGTTTTATTTGTGATCAAGCTTTTTTGCTGAATTTTATCAGCCTTCCAGGGTTGACTGTGTGAAGTGGGAAACACTTGCCATTTAATAGATTTCTATCTGTCACCTCCAGTCAACTAAATTTGTGAAAAGTAATGCTGGTGGACAGTTGGCTGTTGTCTATTTAGCATCTACCTCAAATCTGTCCTTTTATATTTACATGGGCAGGGTAAAAGAAAAATTCTAGAACATCAGCAACAAACATCATTTCAAGTTAGTTAAAATGTTCTGATTAAAATTAATACAGAACTCTACCACGTTTNTCTAGTTTTATTTGTGATCAAGCTTTTTTGCTGAATTTTATCAGCCTTCCAGGGTTGACTGTGTGAAGTGGGAAACACTTGCCATTTAATAAATTTCTATCTGTCACCTCCAGTCAACTAAATTTGTGAAAAGTAATGCTGGTGGACAGTTGGCTGTTGTCTATTTAGCATCTACCTCAAATCTATCCTTTTATATTTACATGGGCAGGGCAAAAGAAAAATTATAGAACATCAGCAACAAACATCATTTCAAGTTAGTTAAAATGTTCTGATTAAAATTAATACAGAACTCTACCACGTTTACCAGTTCTTGGGTTACTACATTTCAAATCCATATCATAGGTAACCATAAAAATTTGGTTTTCACATGAAAAGGGTAGATTAAAATGAACAATTTTATAAGTTTATACATTTTATTTCAAATTAAATGAAGGCGTGGATTTTGAATACAAAAAGAAATTACTCAAATGACAATTTTTGAAGTATTGATTTAGTTTATTAAAGTATATGATTGAACTCTATGTGATAAAAATTAACCTTCAAAAGTAGCAGCTGCATATAACATTTTGATTAAATTGTATATAAAAACCACAAGCACTGACCTATAAAGGAAATTGGCCCCAAAAATAATATTATATAATGAACAATAAAACATATATACATTATCTAAGCCATTTATGAAATTAGCATACTTGTTGATATGAATATTAGTTGATATTTATTATTTTTTGTCTAGAAATATAATTTTGAAATAAGAAATTGAATGATATGAGAATTTAACAATAAAATAATACTGTTATAAGAGTAAAATCACTTTCAAATAAGTCCTGAGTATTTTAATAAAAAACATCATTTAAGTATAAAAAACATATAAAAGTGGACCATACCCTGAGACAATTTCTTTACAACAAAAACAAGTACATTTTACTGTAAACTTAAATGCACAACCATACATGTATAATAACAAACTATAAAATTTTGCATCCAATATAATGTACCTCATTGCACCACTATAATTTTCATATGATATATGGCTTGGTAAAATAAAAACAAACTAACAACTGAGTATTTCATCCATATTATTGCACTTGGACAAAAAAAAATTAATGCATATAGCACCTTATGGAATGCTTTATAACAGATAACATGATAATAAATCATGTACACAACACTAACAATCACATTTGCTAATCAATTATTCAATTAAAAACTACAAAATATACAGTACAAAAGAAGAAATAAATGAGAATTTTATTACTTTTCACCAATATGAAAATTTTCCACAATT
>MJUT01012362.1:337562-349179 GCA_002080005.1 Gigantidas platifrons | reverse complement strand
TAGCGAGAATTTTTTGTCGTGACTGTTATTCTCAAGATTTAATGGAGGAATAATTGACTTCCTTAATGTATACATATTTTGTAGATGTATCTTTAAAATTTCAAATAAATCAGTGGTAAAATCTTTTTTAAAAAATGGAACAGAATATGTTTATAGGCCTAAATGACTAAGAAAAAAGTATCTTGAAACCACTGTTTTCTGTTTGAAATGGGTGTGTATATACATTTTTCGAAAACAAAAGTTGGTCACGTGTGTAAAATGGAAAAGAATTTCATATGCTTATGCGCATTTCAACTTCAAAATGAAATGGGTGGAACAAACTTAAGTGGGGGTTTGATTCCTCTCCTATAAAACGACATTTGTTGTAGAATTTTCTCCATCTTCGCTCTTAAAATGGCAAGCAACAACATTGTTTTTCAACAAACTACTAATAAGAGTGGTGACACTGAGTTTAGAGTCAAGTTTGGGCGCAGTAAATCACTAGTATATAGGAGACATGAACAATACTACTCTATAGATGTTTATGACAACAGACCAGAAAGAAGCAAATTCAATGGCATTTGTTTCGGGTTGGATGAAATAAGACTTTCTTCTCTCTATTAGAAGCAATCTGGATTCACTAAAGACATGCTTTCCACAAGTGGTATGTATAAATATGCTTAACACACTATTTAACACAGCATTTCACATTTCTAGCAGTTTTTATTTTGTATCCTTCTCTACAAATTACAACAAAATTACCCAATCGATCAATTCCAATTTACTAACTCATTCGTTAATGAAATATTTTTTTTCTTTATTTAAATTTTCTTTAAAAATGTGTCCAATATTTTTTTTCACAAGCAACCCAGTACCTCTTCATTGCCAAGATATGAGAATAGGGCAGCGTTTATTCAACCTCCACCAAGTCCACCAGCAGGTGGAAATCAACAAGAAATTCCGACAAGACCAATATATCAAGCAAGCCCATTCCAGGACGTTAATGGTAGAATTCAAAATTACACAATAGAAAACCATCAGTCAAGTTCCACATTGAAAAGACCTTCCAGTAGAGGAGTAGATTTGGAACCATCTCAGGGAAAAAAGTCGAGGTTTGATAGTGTAGTGCCTGTGTCGGAGAGTGATGAAAACACGATTCCACAAGACGTGTTAAATGAATTGTTTTATTATCAAATGAACTAGCCGAGACAATTAATCATTTGAATTATGTTAATTATCACATTCATTTTCATTTTAATCTGATGTGAAAAACGAAATGAATAATACAGTTAAGAGATCATTTTTAATGATATATATACATATAAACATCATATGTACAAAAATTCATTTAATACATTGTAAAATTTAAAATTCGTTTATTTTATAATGTCCAAAAGGCATAGCTTTCTATCGGATTCTTCCAGTAACGTTTGTCATCGAAACTACATAGTCATTTTTTTCACAATAGTATCCATAAAAAGTTCGTGGTTTTTGCTTCGAATCATATTCATAGAGTTCATTGTTACAGTCTCACCAAACAAACATTGTTTATACTGTTCATGTCTCAATGTTTTTTTTCGATTTCACTCTTCGCAATCCCTTTCGCGATTTTCTTTTCGTTTGCCCTTTTCACTTTGCATCCATCATCCATTTCTTCTGTTGTATCATACAATAAACTGTACATTTTCGGTCGCAAACCAACGAATTCTTTAATGGGAACCCCTGTAAAAATATCGTGGTAATTAGATCATTTACGGTAACTAAAGAACTCTTCTATGTGAAAGAATAAAAGGTATCATTTGAAATTTGCATATCGGGGAAGGAGAAACACACATGTGATCTTGTGATAATTTATTACAATGTACGGTAAATCTATGCTACGGCAACAAACCATTCGTGTCACATGGAAAGTAATTGACAATGATGTGATATATTTTCATTTTAATCTATAATACGGCTAGTTATTGCATATTTTTAGGTTTTACGATGTTATTCATCAATTTAATTTGATTAATATTATTTGTATGATGATTCAAGAGAAATCCGAATATACATAGGATAAATCTAGAGGTATTCCCAGATAACATTTAAAAAAAAATGTTTATTTCCCCACTTCCAAGAAACCCCAACACAGAAAAAGACGCGGAGAGAGTTTAAAAGAAATTCACACAAAATTTTACAAATTTCTAACGTTTAAATCACATATAAATTGTTGTAATGACCAAACCATTCACAGTAGACCCTCCCTGTGTACAAATATTACAAACAATTGTGAAAAATACGTAAAATTTACCTGCAAGTTCGTCTTAAATTTCCCAGGCACCTTTTTGTAAGCATTTGTAAACAGTGAATGGTCTGTAGGATAATTCGATGTATCCAGGTGCTCCTTAATGGTATGCAAGTCCTCGTATACATTCTCAGTATGAATTTCATAGCATAGGGAATCTGAAAAATGTAATTTCGCAATGTTTTATTACTCACAAGTGCAGTGTTTACCTCATTTCAAAAGTGGATTCATTAACAATTTGTCAAATGTATTATGCTTACACTTATTTGCAGTATTCAAATGTTTTTTTTTTTTAAATTAATGTTTAAATGTTCATAAACATCATCAAAATTCAGGGGGCCTGGGTGGCTCAATGAGTTACGTCGCTGACTTTAATAACTCATACAAGCCTATCACCAATACGGCGCGGGTTCAATCCCGGCTTTGTAAATTACAAAAAAGGTGCGCTCGACTCGTGACCGCATGTGATAAAGTTTACCAGTTACTTCCCCATGGTCGGTGGTTCTCTCCGGCTTCCTCCACCATTAAAACTGGTCGTCACGATATAACTGAAATATTGTTGAAAGTGGCGTTAAACATCAAAAATCAATCATCAAAATTCAGATCATTTTAAAAGAATTCAAAATAATTTAACATTCATAATATTATACAACCTAATTGAAGAAATAAATGAGCAAAGAAGAATCCAGTGTAGCAGAAAAATATGATATACTTTAAATTAAACATTCACCAGTATCAGTAAACAACAGCTTGATCTTGTCACCATACATAGGTTTCATCACTTTATAGTGAAACTCATACATCAGTTTCTTTGACAAATCTAATATAGCTTGTCCAACATAGATTGGTTTGTTTAACAGGAGGTTGGTTTTTTTGTTCACTACTCCAACCAAGTCTTCGTTGAAAATCAAGAATCTGTCAAAGGATGGTTTGGACACATATTTTTGTAGAGACTTTGTTGTGCATACTAGGTGGAAGGAAATACGATTGCGAATGTCTTCCAGACATTTTCCAAACACACTGTAAAAAATAAAAAGAACACTTTTATTGTTGTTCTTCGTCTTATAAAACATGACTAGTACAATAAAACTCAGTATAAAAGAATCCATTTTGTATTAAATCTTGTGGTTTCTGTACTAGTTGTGTGGGCCAATTTTGAAAAGTCTGTTCCCTGCTAGTGAAATACATCATGAGTGGATGAGCAGGTTGAAAACGAAAATCGTCTGTAAAATAGGGTGCTACCTCCATTATTTTGTCACTAAACTTGGAATGACAACAATAACGTCAATGTTAGTCCTCTCTGCAAAACCTTCGTTGACGTTAAAGTATAATATCCAATATTATAATTTTGATGAGCTTCATGAGTTCGAACACCCCTATATGATACTGATTGTTTTGACTGGAACCACCAGACCACTCCCACTCTTACAATCACTATTTGTCCGCTTGCCCTAGAACCACCCTTGAATCGCTTGTACATGTCCGCTCAAACCCTCTCCACTACTACTTATAAAAACAAATTTGTTATTAGAAGTAAGATTTTATGGGATTTATGAATGCAAATTAATTTTTGTTTGGTTCACAGATAACATGATGATCATCCGATTTTTATTTTAAACACATGCGTATTGGATAAAGAGAAAACTATACATGTAAATACTTTATTTCAACAAATTCATAACAACTTTAAAGTATTTTTATTTTTTTATTTTAGTTCTGCTTCTAGATTAAAGATTTTTTTTTTCTTCTTCTTTGGTTCCCAAACAAGTTTATTTATGTTTCCATTTTTGAATATTTCCCCCCAAATATTTTAACTGCTTTGTATGTTTTTAAAATTTTGATATTGTATTTGATTATATTTGATCATGTTTATAAAAAAAAAGTTTTGTATCTCTGCACTGATTTCAATAACCAGTTAAAAATTTAGCAATTGTTTAATGGGCGGGGGGTGTTATAATCACGATTCTGATACTGGTTAGTGAATTCAGAGCAGTTGTAGATTGGCATGTGATTAATTGATGGAACCATATGGTTTGTATGGTTAATGACACGCCTCCTTACTGCTTAGGGAAATGATGCATATTCATCATATAATTAGATAAAAGCACGTGTAGTCTGGGTTCTTGAGTTAGTTAGTTAGTTCTTTGTTTATATGTTTGATTGTATATACGTTATTATTTAGTTCGCTAATACAGTAGTTTAATTTGAAAATGGTGTTTTATTAATTTAGACCTGGCAGGTTAAAGTAAAGGTCTAATACGCCCTTGTATATGTTTATGCATTGATAGTATATTTACGTGGATAGTGACAAGGCCCTCTGGTTAGACCAGCACAAATTAATATGGACCTATCATGGTATTTATATAATAAACGAACACCTACAAAAACATAAAAATAAACAGGCGGGAACTTCCTGGTAAAAGTTTTATTCACATTATATTTCTTTGAGTGAAATTATACATGAATGGATTCGGAAATAATCAAGTACAGTTAGGATCTTTATTCTCCAATATTATCAATTATTTTAGAACAGTACACCTATTATATGCTATAATTCTATGGAGACGGAGGTGCTAAAACCGAGTTTTCTCACGATTGACGGAAAATATCATTGACGTTTGTTTATTGTGTAAACATACCATAGCCATGCCTCTTCAGTTCGCGCGTCATCTTTAAAGAGGACAGATGCAGTTGCGTAGATTATGTGTTCCCCCGGGGGATGCCTTTGAGCTTGCCGGCCCCACACACAAATTATATATAATATTTAAAACTGTAAATAATATTATCTCATTTAACATTTAAAATTTTATTTGCGTTTTATAAGTTGATCAGTTTTATCAATAAATCAACTCAATCGCGCTGAAAATATTACTTTATAGACAATTATCAAGTGTAGCAAGCTTAAATACCTTAGATGAATATAATGGTGACAAATGGAAGTAGTATAGCAGTTCACGACTGGTTCCAAATATTCATCAAAATGAATATATATATGAGGTTGACAAAATGTCTACCATCGAAACTAATGAAAATTGAGTGCCTCCAAAGAACAGTAACATTTCCACCAAAAATTATTGACACAAATAGTCTGACATGAAATACCTGGTAAAACTGACCTCAACTAATCAAAAATGTAGAATAAGGATACATATCACGGTTATATTTCTGCAATTAGGATATAAAACAGAACAGAGTTGTAGAGTGCATTCATTTAATTACTAAAAGAGGTTTTCAATATTATAAATAAATGAGAAAGTCATGAAGTTAATTATTTGTCATATTGTATTGACAAAAGGTATGTGTTCTCGAACCCAGTGCTTGAGACTAGCTTCCTACATTTCCTTTAGTTTTCTAATCTTGAACAAAGGGGAATAATCCATAAAATATATAACGGTTGCTGTTTTTTTTAATCTCCCTTGGGCGCCTGCTCCCTCCTAGTCAATCATTATTATAATTCATCAATTTAATTTGTATTATGTATTCTAATCATTGTAATCATTATATGAAATTATAAACCCGCAAGGGTCCTTAATTTGATTAATAAAACATATTATATTCTATTCTATACTAGTCAAAAAAAATGTATGACATTTTTAATACAAACAATATTTTATGATAAATTATTGTTTTCAAGTCTTTATGTCGTAATTAACATAGACATGTGCACAAAATTCGTTTCAGTTCAACTTTAACTGTAAGGGACCGCAACAAAACAGAACACACTAAAAACATAAATAACAGCTTAATAGCGTGTGTGTCCTCCTCATGCATTGACGACAGCTAGACACCTACGGCGCATAGATCCTGTCGGACACATGACAAATGCCTGTGGAATGTTGTTCCTCTCATCTGTGAGTGCCCTTTGAAGCTGATCAATAGATTTAGGGGGATTAACTCGTCTGGACACGTCTTCCAAGCTCATCCCACATGGCATGGCTGGTCCTTGGGTAACATACTTTCAAAATTATGTCTAGTGACCACGACCTCCATCCAAAAGGGGCCTGGGTAGCTCAATGAGTTAGGTCGCTGGATCGAACAACTCGTACAAGCCTATCACCAATACGGAGTGGGTTTACGCCCGGCTTTGTAATTTCTTTCCGATTCAATTGATAATACTGAAGGGACACATACAATAAGTACATGGGTAGTACTAAAAAAAAAAAAAAAAATAAAGCCTCTTAAGAATGTCTGCATGCCGAATACATGCAACTTACTATTCAAATCCATTGGGGTTCTTTGTTAAAACGATGTCTGCTCATGGCAGCCATCTTGGACGGAGGTCGTGGTCACTAGACATAATTTTTAAAGTGCTACCCAAGGACCAGCCATGTCATGTTTGGTTTAAATTGGCCGACTGGTTTCAGAGGGGCCGACTTTAAAACAATTTTCCCCTAGGGACCATGGGAAGTATTTCTGGAGATTTTAAACAAGTGATAAAGTTTACCAGTTACTTGCCTTCGCTCCCGTCCCACTGATGGCTAATCGTCGATGATGCCTTCGCTGCGGTCCCGCTGATGGGGAATCGTCTATGCATTGATGCAAAGTAGGACGTATGGGATCATGTCAAATTAATGCATTACATAAGGTGTGTGTTATATGTAGATTTCGTGTGAGCGACTATATAAATATATAGTCGCTCACACGAAATCTACATATAAGGTCTTATATAGTGGCTCACACGAAATCTACATATAACGTCTTATATGTAGATTTTGTGTGAGCGACTGTATAAATATATAGTGGCTCACACGAAATCTACATATAAGGTCTTATATGTAGTCGCTCACATGCTTATTATGTAGCCACTCACACTTATATGTAGATTTTATGAGCGAACTTTGACAAGTCATCACAAAGTTATATTTGACAATAGAACCACGAAAATTGGTCAAAGCTTCATTTGACACCAAGCATCCGGTATGAAGATATCAACGACATATTGATGTGTCAATTTCAACAGCTTCCTGTTCAATAAGTTATTTCAGACATATACCTTCGCTGCTTTCCCATCGCCATCGTTGACGACGAAGGGAATATGTACATGGGGATTTAAATTCTAATAACGTTTAAAACAGGGGATTTAAATTCTAATAACGTTTAAAACAAATTAATAAATAATAAAAAGTCCGTCGACGGCCGTCCTGTGATACATTGGGGGTTTTAGCTCCGTAATAGGCAACTACAGGTCCTCAGGGTGGTGCTGCTCGCAAGCCGAGTGCTGTACACGGCAAGACCATTCCTGTGCAGGCAGATGTGTACACAGCAAGGCAGATCTGCTCACACCTTATATGTAGATTATGTATTGGAATGGCTCACCTGATATGTATATATGTAGTGGCTCACATCTTATATGTAGATTATGTAGTCGCTCAGTGTAATATGTAGATGTTCATACTTCAGTATATGAGCCTCATGGGGTGTGAAAGTGATGACAAAACCTCACATGGTCCTTTGGGCCAGGTGAGCTAAAAAAGTGTGCACTCGACTCGCGAGTGATAAAGTTTGCCAGTTACTTTCCCAGGATCGATGGTTCTCTCAGTGTACTCCGACTTCCTCCACCACTAAAACTGGTCGCCATGATCTAGCTGAAATACTGCTGAAAGTGGCGTTAAACACATTCAAAGTCTTATATGTAGTGGCTCACACCTTATATGTAGATTTTGTAGTGGCTCACATCTTATATGTAGATTTTGTAGTGGCTCACATCTTATATGTAGATTATGTAGTGGCTCACACCTTATATGTAGTTGTTCACAGTGTAATATGTAAATGTTCATACTTCTGTATATGAGCCCCATGCGGTTTAATATTCCCTTCGACTATGCTTACATGGTGTGATGACAAAAGCTCACATGGTCCTTTGGGCCAGGTGAGCTAAAAAAGTGTGCTCTCGACTCGCGAGTGATAAAGTTTACCAGTTACTTGCCCAGGATCGATGGTTCTCTCAGTGTACTCCGACTTCCTCCACCACTAAAACTGGTCGCCATGATCTAGCTGAAATACTGCTGAAAGTGGCGTTAAACACATTCAAAGTCTTATATGTAGTGACTCACACCTTATATGTAGATTATGTAGTGGCTCACACCTTATATGTAGATTTTGTAGTGGCTCACATCTTATATGTAGATTTTGTAGTGGCTCACATCTTATATGTAGATTATGTAGTGGCTCACACCTTATATGTAGTTGCTCACAGTGTAATATGTAAATGTTCATACTTCAGTATATGAGCCCCATGCGGTTTAATATTCCCTTCGACTATGCTTACATGGTGTGATGACAAAAGCTCACATGGTCCTTTGGACCAGGTGAGCTAAACAAGTGTGCTCTCGACTCACGAGTGATAAAGTTTGCCAGTTACTTGCCCAGGAGCGATGGTTCTCTCAGTGTACTCCGACTTCCTCCACCATTAAAACTGTTTGCCACGATATAGTTGAAATATGTATATCAGTGTTTTTAATTATTAAATAAAATAAATCCATATATCAATAAATTTATTTATTCCTCCTCCTACAGCTCTCCCTCCTCCTGATAACCAAAATTATCCAGATCTACAAAAAAGCATAACCTCATGTGAGTACAGCTATATTAAGTGTATTCAATCAACACGATTATCCATATCTACAGTCCTGTTTATTAACTTGGTAAATTACAAATAAAGGTGCACTCGACTCACACCCCAAATGACAAAGTTTACCAGTTGCTTGCCCATGGTCGGTGGTTCTCGGGCTTCCTCCGATACTAAAACTGGTCGGATTCATGTCCGAACGTATTTTTTTTTAAAGGTGTCGACTCGATTTTTCCAGAAATGCTGTGTACCTTTTTTCTTCTTAAGAAGGTATAGACTTAGTTTTCGGACTGGTGTCTCCTCGTAGCATTCAACCAATATAATTGAATCTTAAGTCAACAATAATTACAATTTCTCCCTCTCACGAGCACCATGTTTTCCTCACCATCTGCACGCCAGTATCGATTTACTTCAACTGACTCCTCCTCCAGCTCTCCCTCCTCCTTTTTTCTTCTTAAGAAGGTATAGACTTAGTTTTCGGACTGGTGTCTACTCGTAGCATTCAACCAATATAATTAAATCTTAAGTTAACAATACATACCCTCAACTGCCTCCTCCTCTGCTTCATCCTTGGCTGTCTGCCACACTGGGCCCCGAACAACCACTTCCTTCCACAGGCCTCCTCTAAGGACGTGACGCCTATTCTCATAGGTTTGAGGGTAGCCGTCCAATAGAAAACGGTTCTGGACGATTCATTAACCTACAATGAAAACAAATGCACTTTAATATATCCTCATTTATAAATAACAATGATTTAGCCGCAGCATTACGAGAAAACAGTAAAAAAATATCGTATTGGATAGTCTCGTAGATTCAATCAAGTCATGTAGCACCATGATATAGCTGAAATATTGCTAGATTATGTAGTGGCTCACACCTTTCATCTCCCCCTTGGTGAGCATGGGGCAACATATTATCAATCTGGCTAACTGTATAAATTGCATGTTTTACCGGCAAAATGTCGCCATGTTCTAAACCTAAATTCTCGATGTTTTTAAATGTCGCTATTTTGATCATCCCCGAATTTCACAACTTACCACAATTGCATTGAATTAATTTGAATCATCCACAAACACACTGAAGTATTATCCTTATGGTATTTATCCGGTTTCCGCTACAATTTTTAACATTCCAGTGAACACGAAGAGAAACAACAGACCACCCTCGATTTATTTTGACATATCAACATCCGGTGCACACTTTGCATAAAATGAATAAAGGGAAAATTTTATTAGTACCGTTTTTGACCATTTTGCCACCATGTGCTCGCTCATTTCCTTAGGGTTAAAATTTACTAAATATTTTTTGTTCATAAAAAAATATTATAAAACTTACCTTTACTTTAAGTGCATCCATCCTCCAATGATTGAATATACGCTACAACACTAATATTTGAAACAAATTTCAAACAAAATGTGCTTTTATGTAGTGGCTCACACCTTATATGTAGATATATAACCCCTAAAAGTAGACTATGTAGTGGCTCACACCTTATATGTAGATTTTTACAGTGGCTCACACCTTGTATGTAGTCGCTCACATGCACATTCGGTATTCTGGAAGTCGTTGACCCGGAGCCCTGGGCAATGGCTTGGCTTAAAGCCCCTGGGNATCAATAAATAAATAATCTATATGTACAGCTATGATTGTTTGTTGGTGTTTAAACGCCACTTTCAACAATATTTCAGCTATATCGACACTTCAACTTAAATAATAAATATATATTATAACCCCTAAAAGTAGACTATGTAGTGGCTCACACCTTATATGTAGATATATAACCCCTAAAAGTAGACTATGTAGTGGCTCACACCTTATATGTAGATTTTTAAAGCGGCTCACACCTTATATGTAGTCGCTCACATGCACATTCCGTATTCTGGAAGTCGTTGACCCGGAGCCCTGGGCAATGGCTTGGCTTAAAGCCCCTGGGACGGGCACTACGGCGCCAGTTGACTTTTTGAAATACACCAAGGGGTTTAAAACTGATAGACAATTTGGATTCTTATATGTAGATTTCGTGTGAGCGACCCCAAATTCAACTTCGGTGATCTACTCATGGGTGAAAAATAAATAATTTTGAAAAACCAATACAATGGACACGAAGAGTTTAACAAGCTCTATCTATGGTTCTATTCGCATCAAGATCCAACAAAACGCGTAGAATTATGAAATAAAATAAAGTCTTATATGTAGTGGCTCACACCTTATATGTAGATTTTTAAAGCGGCTCACATCTTATATGTAAATTCAACTTCGGTGACCTACTCATGGGTGAAAAATTAATAATTTTGAAAAACCAATACAATGGACACGAAGAGTTTAACAAGCTCTATCTATGGTTCTATTCGCATCAAGATCCAACAAAACGCGTAGAATTGAGAAATAAAACAAAGTCTTATATGTAGTCGCTCACATCCTTATATGTAGATTTTGTGAGCGAGTGCTTGACAAGTCGGCACAAAGTCATTTTTCATAGTAGAACCACGAAAATTGGTGAGTAGATAGCCATTGGGGTGGGCTTCATTTAACACCAAACATCAAAAAAAAAAATCGATAACTACACAAAATTTGCTAAGTTGTAGACCACTTTTCATTTTCCCGAAACTTCGGATAAATCCGTGAAAAAGATCGAAGTCTTATATGTAGATTTTAGGTGAGCGGACTTGAACGTCTAACGTCTAGAGGAAGTAAAAGTCGTAACAAGGTTTCCGTAGGTGAACCTGCGGAAGGATCATTACAGCAAAACTTGGCAAACCAAAAACGTACCAAAAAGCAAAAAA
>MJUT01012362.1:301320-317650 GCA_002080005.1 Gigantidas platifrons | reverse complement strand
TTTTTTTTTTTCGAACGAGATTTTGGAAAATTGGGTATGGCGGACGTTAGATCTGCCCATCAGCTTCAAAATGAGCCATCATATGTGAAGTTATCTTAAGAAATTTCAAAAATATAGCCAAAAAACGGAGCCTTTGGGGTTTACATAAAGAAAAGGGTGAAGTCTCGTTTTTTTTTTTCGAACGAGATTTTGGAAAATTGGGTATGGCAGATGTTAGATCTCCTCATCAGCTTCAAAATGAGCCATCATATGTGAAGTTATCTAAAAAAATGACAAAGTTATTAAAATTAAGGATTTTTACCATTTTTGGTACCATGTGCTTTTGCGTGTCCTTGATATGTCCTTGGCGTTAAAACTCACTAAATATTCATTTTTTTCATATAAAATGTTATAAATGTTATAAAAACTTACCTTTATATCTTGCGAATCCATCCTTAACTTTATTCTAGCACTGTTGAATTAAATATTCGAAAAAAATTTTGGAGCACAAAAAGAACGTCTACACAGTTGGACTGATGTAGAAGAAAGGACAAGCCACGCTGCCTTATATTATCACGTGGTGTCCGTGACGTCACATATAACGTTATAGCGTCAAAGTTTAAACCCTTATAACTTTCTTATTACTTGAAATATCTTGATGTTCAATGGTCAATTTTGCAACTAATCGCAAAGGCAATTAAATGCATGCCAATTTTATTGTGAGCAAATGCCCGAATGGGCACTTGGAATGTTGAATAGGGAAAAGGGGGGGGTCTGTACTTTTTTTTTTGGCGAACCATATTTTGACAAATTGACGACGTAGCAAGTTAGGACGTACCATAAGCTTCAAAATGAGACCTCATATGTGAAGTTATCTTAATAAATTTCAAAAATACAGCAAAAAAACGGAGCCTATGGAGGTTTGAATAGAGAAAAGGGGGGTGGTCTCGTTTTTTTTCACTGAACGAGATTTGGACAAATTGGGTATGGGGGACGTTAGATCTGCCCATCAGCTTCAAAATGATCCCTCATATGTGAAGTTATCTCAATAAATGTAAAAAATATAGCAAAAAAACGGAGCCTATGGAGGTTTGAATAGAGAAAAGGGGGGTGGTCTCGTTTTTTTTCACTGAACGAGATTTGGAAAAATTGGGTATGGGTGACGTTAGATCTGCCCATCAGCTTCAAAATGAGCCCTCATATGTGAAGTTATCTCAATAAATGTAAAAAATATAGCAAAAAAACGGAACCTATGGAGGTTTGAATATCAAAAATCTTATATGTAGTCGATCACATTACCATCATGCACCCCTAAAAGTATAAAAAATCTTATATGTCGTCGATCACATACCATCATGAACCCCTAAAAGTATCCAAAATTTTATATGTAGTCGATCACACCTTATATGTCGACGATCACATACCCCTAAAAGTATCCAAAATTTTATATGTAGTCGATCACACCTTATATGTCGACGATCACATACCCATCGAAATATTGGTCAAGTACTGCAAAGTTGGTGACCCGTAGCGCCGGGCAATGGCTTGGCTTAAAGCCCCTGGATACGGGCACTACGGCGCCAGTTGACTTTTTGAAATACTCTAAGGGGTTTAAAAATGAGACTCGGATGTGTGATCGAGACATCGTAAAAACATGTGATCGTCGACATATAAGGTGTGATCCACTACATATAAGACGTGTTCACCTCATAGAAAATTTCAGAGTTATTCTAATCGAAAGCGAGAATGATAGGTGTGTATAATTCGTTATAGAGAATGTTTGTGCCAAGTTTAAAGAAAATCTATCGTATGGAACAAATTTTAGACAATTTTCCTTCTTATATGTCGATTTCGTGTGATCGACCCCAATTAAACTTCGGTGAACTACTCATGGGTGAAAATTAAATAATTTTGAAAAACGAATACAATGGACATGAAGAGTTTAACAATCTCTATCTATGGTTCTATTCGCACCAAGATCCAACAAAAGGTGTAGAATTGAGAAAAAAAAACAAAGTCTTATATGTCGTCGATCACATCTTATATGTCGACGATCACACTTATATGTCGCATTTTGTGATCGAGTGTTTGAAAAGTCGGCACAAAGTTATTTTTCACAGTAGAATCACGAAAATTGGTGAGTAGATAGCCCTTGCCCTCAGCTTCATTTAAAACCAAACATCAGATGTCTAGCATATATATCAGATATATTATGTCTGATATTCAAAACATATGGGGTGAAGGTAGTGACACCCGGACAACTGCATATTTTCCCAAACATCATATATCAATCATAGAGCTAGAAACTTGTAATTTGGCACACATCTAGGGCTCTATCTTTTTCGGATGTCAACCGTTTTTCAACAAGATCAAACAATTGGAAGGGGGTGAAACCTGAGTTCAAACTCTTATATGGGTGATCCATAATTCTAAAAAGTCGAGGAGGTTCTGGACACAACATTTTAAATGATAGCTTCAAACGGATTAGACCAAACGAAAGCCCACCAAAAAGTGATCCTACAAACCTATTCGCCCCACCCTACAGCAAAAAAAGAAAAAACCTCGCATGATCAAATATTTTCAAAGTCTTATATGTCGCGGATCACACCAAAAGTCTAGGGAAAAATGGAGAATATTCCTTAAAAATGATCCGATCGTCCCCAAACTTTGCATGCAACCTCCCATCGTTAGGCGCTACAACTGAGGCGATGCGGAGGTCTACACTCACATCAATATGCATATTACAGCATTTTTCGTGTCTGTCAGTGAAAAGTCCTAAGCTTATATGTCGCGATCACAGTGTTGGGACTTCTTCTAAGACCGAAATGTTCGATCACCTCTCAAAACCACAAAAGTGTGCTCTACAACAAAATGTATTGTGTTTTGCAATGAGGAAGACGAAAGGAAGCGTTTGCGATTGGTTTGGAAGCCCTAGGGGGTGAACTTTTTTTTTTTTTTTTTTTAGCCCTAACCCATACCAGACTTCAAATTTTTCAAAATAAAAGTCACTTTTCGAAAAGTTCACACGATTTGGCAACTTCTAGACCTTTTTTTATTCTTGGGAAATTTCGGTCTTAGGCCAAAAAATCGACTAAGTCTTATATGTCCGATCACATGTGATCCGACTTTTCAGGAAGCAAAAGTCCCGAATCCTTATATGTAGTCGATCACACCTTATACGTCAAAATGTTGTGATCGCGCGACGCAATCGTGACGTATAAGCATATTTTGTGTGATCGTGACGTATAAGCTCTGGGACCGTTTTTTTCCTTATACGTCAATTTTTGTGATCGACCTTATACGTCAATTTTGTGTGATCGTCAAAAAAAGAAACCTTATACGTCAATTTTATGTGATGTGATCGTGACATATAAGCGTGATCCATGACATTAAATTTCAATCAATCAATCAATAAGTCGTGATCGACTACATATAAGATTAAAGCTTTTTTTTTTAACTTTTCAGGTGGATATCACTGGAAACTTTTTGTTACTTTCTCGATATAAGATTAATAAGTCGTGATCGACTACATATAAGATTAAAGTTTTTTCTTAACTTTTCAGGTGGATATCACTGGAAACATTTTGTTACCTTCTCATAGAGAAAGGCACACACACTAAGTACAACACTCCAAATCGTTCGGGACGACTCACCGAATCGGTTAGGACGACTTGCCGAATCGTTCGGGACAACTCGCCGATAGTAAGTTGCAAAACTTCTTCCACCACTAAAACTGGTCCCCAAGATATAACTGATGTTTGGTGTTAGATGAAGCTTAGGTCAAGGGCTATCATCTACTCACCAATTGTCATGGTTCTACTATAAAAAATAACTTGTCAAAGTGTCGATCACACAAATCGACATATAACGACTACATATAAGACTTTGTTTTATAACTCAATTCTACATGTTGTTGGATCTTGGTGTCAATAGTACTACAGATAGAGCTTCTTAAACTCTTCGTGCCCATTGTATTCGTTTTTAAAAATTATTTAATTTTCACCCATGAGTAGGTCGCCGAAGTTGGATTGGGGTCGATCACACAAAATCGACATATAAGCGTGATCGTCTACATATAAGGATGTGATCGACTACATATAAGACTTTGTTTTATTTCTCAATTCTATGCATGTTGTTGGATCCTGGTATCAAATCAATCTCCTTGATTTCCAAACAAATAGAAATAAATCATAATGTTTTTTTCTGATACATAGAAGTGCTTACAAAAAAGGTGCACTCGAGTCACAACCACGTGTGATAAAGGTTACCAGTTGCTTCCTCATGGTTCTTTCCACCTTCATTCACCACTAAAACTGGTCCCCATGATATAGCTGAAATAGCGTGAAACACCAAAAAAATCAATCTTCTTTCTTTCTGATTCAATTTGTATGTATCCTGCATTTTCAAATTATATGTATTTGTGTTTTTTAATTATTAAATAAAGACATAAATCAATAAATTTATTTATTACTTAATTTGACCAACATATATACAGATCAGCATATTTACAATATTCAATAAATAAATAAATAATATGTACAGTTATCAATAAATAAATAATTTATATGTACAGTTATAAATCAATAAATTAATAATTTATATGTAGTTATAAATAAATAATTTATATGTACAGTTATAAATAATCAATAAATAAATAATTTATATCTACAGTTATAAATAAATAAATAATCAATAAATAAATAATTTATATGTACAGTTATAAATAAATAAATAGTCCTATCTACATGTTCTGCGTCTAGCGCACGTTCTTCCTCTTCTTGGGTGGAGACGGAGACGGTGGATCTTCTAGTACGTCAATCCCTCGCTGAAATGGAAAAAAGTAACATTAGTTTTACTGAATTAGTTAGTAGGGCTATCAAACAAGTAAGAAATAATTACACGTATCTCAACTATTTGTTATCCTGTTTTTTTCTTTTGCATTCATAGCGGGGTTTTTCTCTGGTCGCCATAATATAGCTGAAATACTGCTGACAGTGATATTAAAACACCAAAAGATCAATCAATCAATGTATTCATAGCAGGAAGTGCTCGCCTTTTCAGTTGACCAAATCTATTGTCATGCATTTATAAGAAAATTGAATTCGTCCAGTGTCATTTCTTTCTTTGTTAAGCAATTGTGTTAATTATTCCTTACCTCAGCGAGGGACTGCACCTGGAATTGATCCTCCTCGGGCTTACGGCATGGGGGGAGCACCCCAGATGGCCCAGCTACAGCTTGCGGACCAGCGGAAGACTGAAAGAAATAATGGTATAATTTAGTATGCTTTATAAAGTAAGGAACAAAGATATCATTCTTAATACACGTTATATTCATGTAGGAGATGGAAATGTAGATTATGGGATGTCCTATTTTCTGTCGAATTAGGTGTTTCTGTTCCTTAATATATAAGTTTATTTGTACTTCTATTCCAGACCATGAAGATTTGGCTGCATTTCAATTGCTCCTGCCTAGTAAGGACCGAACAATAATCTTTTCTCATTTGCGTTAAGTTATTTCTGTTTGTCTCATGTTCATCTGCTAATGCTGTCTTTTTATAATATCAACTAACTTCGTACTTACCATCAAGTTGGTCTGAATTACATCCAGGCACTGATGCCTGGCCTCCCGCTGGTCGCTCTTATCATAGTATCTATCTGCAGTATCGACGTTATGCGCCATATGTTTGGCTAGGGCCACCTGTTGTTCCCGGGTTGCTCCCCCTCTCTGTGGACTGTTATAGCTAGTTTTCTATTCTTCGATGCCGTAAGCCTGTGTAGCGGGATGCCCATGTCGACTGAATGCTTCTGCCATTCAGTTTCGATTATTTTTGACATGGCCTGAAATAGAATGCAAAAAATTGTAAGAGTTGTATATTGATTCCAAAAAGTAGTCTTAATATGTAGTGCCTCACACTCACAGTGAAATATGTAAATGCTAACACTTATGTATAGATCCCTTTTATGTTTAATATTCGCCTTGGTAATCCTTTAGTGGTCTGAAGTAGCTCGTAGAATAAGAATCTGCTGGAATTGACATTTCAAAGGGTATTTGAATTCGATGTGTTCAAAGCGGAAAATAATCTTCAGTTTTATATGTAGTGGATCACACCTCGTAAAATATTCTAAGTCTTATATGTAGTGGATCACACCTTTATATATAGTGGATCACACCTTATATGTAGTCGATCACATCTTATATGTAATGGATCACACCTTATAAGTAATGGATCACACCTTATAAGTAGTCGATCACACCTTATATGTAGTGGCTCACACTATTATAAGTTGATGTCTGTTTATTATCGATTTTCCTTATCCAGACTGAAGTAGCCAACAGAAATAGTTGAGTTATATGTCATGCATGGGGCCAGGGTGGCTCAATGAGTTAGGTCGCTGGATCTAACAACTCATACAAGCCTATCACCAATATGGCGTGGGTTTGCGCCTGGCTTTGTAAATTACAAAAAGGGTGCACTCGACTCGCAGCCACAAGTGATAAAGTTTACCAGTTGCTTGCCCATGGTCGGTGGTTCTCTCGGGGTAGTCCGGCTTCCTCCACCACTAAAACTGGTCGCCATGATATAGCTGAAATATTATTGAAAGTGGCGTTAAACACCTATAATCAAATCATTATATGTCATGCATTAAATTGATATGATCCTATACCTTCTACTTTGTGTCAATGCCATTATTTTACTTACAGAAGGCTTTATAAAGTTACGACTCTTTGTCAAAAATAGCCATGGGCCCCCGCCGAGTGGTGTCCTGACTCTGTCTCTATAAGTAACCAAGTCTGCCTGCAGACTGCACGTAGCAGGACTTCCCACTCCTCGCCTCCTTGTGTTCATAAACCTGAGAATAGAAAAGAAGTGATATGAGTTTTAGAAACATAAATAATATCATGACAAAATTCCAGTAAAGATATAACAATTATTGCAGTATTCTTGTAAATGTTTCTGATGCGGATAGAAGAGAGTGAACAATACTCACATATCACGTCATACTTAATCACAAAAAAAATAGTACATTTGTAGAATGGATCGACGTATTTTAATAATACGAAAACATATTGAGCTTTCGTTCTTCAACTTTGATTTGTACTCACTATGTGTATGTTCACTTATTTCTGATTGTTATTAATATTTTATACTCACCATGAGTTCCCCATATCCTTCCTGGATCGAGATCCTCAGCACGGATATGGGTTATGTCTCCACCCCTTTTAGCATTGCCCAGCACCAGCTGTAGATACAGGGAGTCTCTTACATAGAGGGCATCCCCAGGACCCTGCCTGAGGCCTCCTGCAGCAGACCTGTAGCCCGTACAGGTCTGCTACCGTCCAGGGTTGCAGGTCTAACACCTGCTGTTCAGCAGCTTTTCTGAAAAATTAAAGAAATACCTATATTGAAACAACAAACTTAAGTCTGTAAAACAACAATAATCGCAGAGAAAATTTACGTCATTAAACCATACATACATTTATATGTGTGTGCATAGAAGTGTAAATATGAAAATAAAGTGTGTGTTAGGATATTCTTTTTAAAACTGTTCCACATCTCATATAAAGTCAAAACTATGCTTAAAAAGAATGGATGAAGATCCGTTGAAGTGGCTTGCCTGAGAAAGGCAGTTACTTACAGGTGACCATCCCATAGAATGGTAATATTGTATACATCATTTAAGCATTTTATTTTATCTCCTCTCTGAAGGTTCCTTTCACAGTGGTTAGTGACCTGCACAACGTAGAAATGATATTTGAGAGCAGCTTTTCTGAAAAATTAAAGAAATACCTATATTGAAACAACAAACTTAAGTTTGTAAAACAACAATAATCGCAGAGAAAATTTACGTCATAAAACCATACATACATTTATATGTGCGTGCATAGAAGTGTAAATATGAAAATAAAGTGTGTTAGGATATTCTTTTTAAAACTGTATCACATCTCATATAAAGTAAAAACTATGCTTAAAAAGAATGGATGAAGATCCGTTGAAGTGGCTTGCCTGAGAAAGGCAGCTACTTACAGGTGACCATCCCATAGAATGGTAATATTGTATACATCATTCAAACATTTTAGTTTATCTCCTCTCTGAGGGTTCCTTTCACAGTGGTTAGTGACCTGCACAACGTAGAAATGACATTCGAGAGCAGCTTTTCTGAAAAATTAAAGAAATACCTATATTGAAACAACAAACTTAAGTCTGTAAAACAACAATAATCGCAGAGAAAATTTACGTCATAAAACCATACATACATTTATATGTGCGTGCATAGAAGTGTAAATATGAAAATAAAGTGTGTTAGGATATTCTTTTAAAACTGTATCACATCTCATATAAAGTAAAAACTATGCTTAAAAAGAATGGATGAAGATCCGTTGAAGTGGCTTGCCTGAGAAAGGCAGCTACTTACAGGTGACCATCCCATAGAATGGTAATATTGTATACATCATTCACACATTTTAGTTTATCTCCTCTCTGAGGGTTCCTTTCACAGTGGTTAGTGACCTGCACAACGTAGAATGACATTCGAGAGCAGCTTTTCTGAAAAATTAAAGAAATACCTATATTGAAACAACAAACTTAAGTCTGTAAAACAACAATAATCGCAGAGAAAATTTACGTCATAAAACCATACATACATTTATATGTGCGTGCATAGAAGTGTAAATATGAAAATAAAGTGTGTGTTAGGATATTCTTTTTAAAACTGTTCCACATCTCATATAAAGTAAAAACTATGCTTAAAAAGAATGGATGAAGATCCGTTGAAGTGGCTTGCCTGAGAAAGGCAGCTACTTACAGGTGACCATCCCATAGAATGGTAATATTGTATACATCATTCAAACATTTTATTTTATCTCCTCTCTGATGGTTCCTTTCACAGTGGTTAGTGACCTGCACAACGTAGAAATGACATTCGAGGACAACCGGAGATGCCTCAACCAGGTGCTGTTTCCAGACACCCACTCCAGGAACTTAATAAGGCTAGCCAGGTATAGCCTTATAGTTCTTGGGAGGCGAGTTCCCTTCTCCACCTCCCGGTCAATCACGTTTCCGGCGTCCCCCACGGTATCCAGCCGCAAGATGTTGTCTGAGAGCTCAGACAAGAAAAAACGAATACCAGTAATGTGATTTTCAACAGTGCCGGTAGACCTGCCGGCACTGTTCCTTCGGCTGGTGATTGTTTTTCTGAAAAAAAAAGAAGAAGAAAAAACTCCACTTATTTCGTCATTTTTTTAAACATTTTTAGAGTCAATTGAATTTTAACTGGTTGTGTAATTTATGCAGTTCGAAAGTATTTCTTTGTGTGATATCGAGGAGGAAATATTCTAGGTCTTATATGTAGTGGATCACACCTTATATGTAGTCGATCACACCTTATGTGTAGTCGATCACACCTTATATGTAGTGAATCACACTTCGGAAAATATTCTAAGTCTTATATGTAGTGGATCACACCTCGGAAAATATTCTAAGTCTTATATGTAGTGGATCACACCTTATATGTAGTGGATCACATCTTGTATGTAGTTGTTCACAGTGTAATATGTAAATGCTCACACTTTCGTATATGAGCCCTATGGAGCTTAATATTCCCTTTGATTAGGTAACATGGTCTGAACTACGTTATCGTTTTCTTTATATATTCATATAACATTAAGCATCAGGTCTCCATGCTGTCGTTGACACCGTTAAGTTGCCACATGGACAAAGGCAGACACAAGACCAAACAGTCCTGTCTGCGACCAGAAGCTTGATGCTACGTGGTGTATTGTTTTCTTTATATATTCATATAACATTAAGCATCAGGTCTCCATGCTGTCGTTGACACCGTTAGGTTGCCACATGGACAAAGGCAGCCCAAGACCAAACAGTCCTGTCTGCGACCAGAAGCTTGATGCTATATGGTGTATTGTTTAAATATTCATGCTATATGTATACACTTACTTAAAATCATTAATACACTTGTCTAGGGCAGCTGTTTCTTTGTTGTGTACCTTGATGACCTGACTATCCTTAAGAACCGCCAGCAGTTCTTCTCCTCTCTGCATCCTGTGCACTCTGATCAGGTGAAGGTCCAGCCTTGTTGTCCTCACCCCGCACAGATCATACTCCTTCCTCTCATATATTCTGCTCTTCTGAGTGACCTCCTCCTCCTGGATGTCGGGGTGGCAAAGGCGCATGTGGCGCTTAATTTGCACCACAAGGCCTTTGCGCCCCCCACCTTGCATTCGACACGTCTTAGTTTCTGAAAAGGGAAGATTAGATAAATAAGCAACATCAATAGACATAGAAGAAGGTTCTATGTTCATACCGGAAAAAATATTACAAGTCTTATATGTAGCGGCTCACACCTCGGAAAATATTGTAAGCAGCAAGTGATAAAGTTTACCAGTTGCTTACCCATGGTTGGTGGTTCTCTCTGGCTACTCCAGCGTCCTCCAACATGTTAAAACACCAAAAATCAATCAAAATCCAAGTCTTATATGTAGTGGCTCACACCATATGTTTTTCGCTTTGAGTGTTACATGTAGACACTCATAATTACAGTCAGCATAAGAGTGGTTAGATATGTTTACATTATCGAGAGTTTGTATTAAATTTTAAGTGTCATTTTAACTGTTTTCTAACACTCACGGTCTTTTGGTGGCTGCCCTCCTCCTGGCTTTCTGCTTCTCGTTCATCACTACCTCCTCCTCCTCCTCTCCATTGGATGGTTCGTAGTCTTTGTCATTACTGTCATCTGAGACCACATTGTTGTCATCTATGTTTGCTGAAAAGGAAGAAATGCTTGTTCATGCGGTAAATATAGCAGATTTCTATTGGTGGACTGTAATTCACCGATAGTATCACAAACCCAGAATTCAGTACTTCGGTGCTGACACAATGTTTTCTTCTGGTGTTGTTCTGCCACCTTTCCCATATTTTGCAGCATATCACATTTTATAAGACTAGGTTTGTTTCTTAGCTGGATATGACTTTTTTTTGTATTCTTTTATGCATTTTCGATTACGATCATTTTGTCAACATTATCAACATAATTTTCGCATTTATTCATATTTTATCTTACTTACATCTTCTTACTATTATCCATAAGGAAACCTCAATATTGTACATTTTGTCTTATGCTATTCTTACATACCTATCCTTCTCTTCCTAAATTTCTCCCGGTGCTGTCTCATGTAAAATTATACCCATGTTTCACCTGTAACGAGTTTAAAAGAAGCTACCTCAACTTCAGTGTTAAAGTTTAAAGAAAATCTATAGTCAGGAATTTTTTTTTTTTAATTTTCAATTTTTATATATCGATTTCTTGACCCCAATCGAACTTCGTCGACCTACTCATGGGTGAAAACTAAATAATTTTCAAAAACAAATACAATGGGAACAAAGAGTTTAACAAGCTCTATCCGTAGTGCTATTCGCACAAAGATCCAACAGCAGGCGTAGAATTGAGAAATAAAACAAAGTCTTATATCTAGTCGATCACACCTCTGAAAATATTCTAAGTCTTATATGTAGTTGATCACACCGCGGAAAATATTCTAAGTCTTATATGTAATGGATCACACGTCGGAAAATATTCTTAAGTCTTGTATGTAATGGATCACACCTCATATGTAGTGGATCACATCCTTATATGTAGTGGATCACACTTATATGTAGATTTCGTGTGGTCGAGCCCAATCCAACTTTTAAGCTTAAATTAAGTTTTCTTTATACCTGCCAGCTTGGTAATTGGGATCTCCCCTTTGTCTTCTTCATCCGTGGCTAAAATGCAAGTAAAAATTTCAATAATAGTAGGCGCTTGATATTTGGAGCGAGAGTAGTTGCGATCTAGAATAGTTTTTTAAGTACAAAAATAATACACTGGTCTCTGTTCGGAGAATATTTCGCCATGAAATAGCTGAAATATTGTTGAAAGTGGCGCTAAAACATCAAAAATCAATCAAAATCCAAGTCTTCATTTAACGTCAAACATTAGGTATCTAGTATATGTAAAAAAAAAAAATGTCTTTATACCTTCCAGATTGTCTTCGCTCACTTCTTCACTGTTATCGCTATCTTTATCTCCAACGTCATCCGTGGCTAAAATGCAAGTAAAATTTTCAATAATAGTAGGTGCTTGATATTTGGAGCGAAAGTAGTTGCGATCTAGAATAGTTTTTTAAGTACAAAAATAATACACTGGTCTCTGTTCGGAGAATATTTCGCCATGATATAGCTGAAATATTGTTGAAAGTGGCGCTAAAACACCAAAAATCAATCAAAATCCAAGTCTTCATTTAACGTCAAACATTAGGTATCTAGCATATGTAAAAAAAAAAAATGTCTTTATACCTTCCAGATTGTCTTCGCTCGCTATCTTTATCTCCAACGTCATCCGTGGGTAAAATGCAAGTAAAAATTTCAATAATAGAAGGCGCTTGATATTTGGAGCGAAAGTACCATAAGCTTCAAAATGAGCCCTCATATGTGAAGTTATCTCAATAAATGTAAAAAATATAGCAAAAAAACGGAGCCTATGAAGGTTTGAATAGAGAAAAGGGGGGTGGTCTCGTTTTTTTTCACCGAACGAGATTTGGGCAAATTGGCTAAAGTCTTAAATTTTTATATGTCGCGCTCACACTTTATATGTCATATAAGCTCTAAGACCGTTTTTTAAGACTGAATTTCTTATATATCGATTTTGTGTGAGCGACTACATACAAGCTATATGTCGATTTTGGTGAGCGAAAATCAATCAATCAAGTAAAATTGCATGTGAGTTACTACATATAAAATTTAAGTTTTTTTTAAGAGTTTTAAGGTGCATATCACTGGAAACTTATTTCTTGGTGCTTGTATATTGGGAATGTGCGGCCATCCTTCGCTCGCTCCCTTCCCGAGGATGGATCTCCTCAGTGACCTCGGCCGCCGTCTCGCCGATGGTAGTCCGAGTTAGGGTTAGAGTGTGGGTTGGTGATTTACAGTCGGAGGTCGACTCTCTAACAAATTACTTCTTGGTGCTTGTATATTGGGAAAGTGCGGCCATCCTTCGCTCGCTCCCTTCCCGAGGATGGATCTCCGCAGTGACCTCGGCCGCCGTCTCGCCGATTCCAGTCCGCAGGTATGTTAATGCAACTTGCAATATTTTCGGCTTTTGAAATTGTTGTTTTTATAATACCTGGTTAAAAAGTTAATTTCATCCCCTAATAGTTAGAATTCGTTTGACTTTCGAATAGAAAAATTTAAATTACATTTCAAATGAGAGTTGTCGCGCTTTGTTTCATTCGACATAAACTTTATTAAAGTCACGTGACCACCAGTAGGGATTGGTTAATGTAACTACAAGAAATCCTAAAAGTTCAGGCTCAAAACGTTCTTTTTTGTAAAAAAAAATCGCTGTTCTAGATAGAAAAAAACCCTGCCTTTCAAGTTTTAAGTGCTACTATGTCCGTATTGTACGTCTTTTATAAGAAAATACGAAATGAAGGGCTAGTTTTCAACGTAAACACTTTCTGCAACGATTACCAACCTAATTTCTCAGAATATATGAAGACAGCGATGTAGTAGCAGCAATATTGTGAATTTTGATCACCTGCTTCAAGTCTGTGCAAATTTACAGTAACTTTAGAGGACATTATTGGCTTGTGCCAGATCGATTTTTATTAGGTATCCAAGATTTGGCTTTCGATGGTGGATTTAAAACGTACAAATGACCCGATTTGGTTTCCGGTTATGTTTATCGTGTCGATACCGAAATAATAAAACTGGTGCTAATTACAAACAGGAAAATCGAAAATATTAAAAAAAAAAAAAAAATAGTTTGTATTTAAAACTGTTTGAAATAAAAAATAATATGTATTCTGATCATTCATTATAAAAAAAAAATACAATATTTCAGGTACATATATAACCATGGGGTAAAGAGGAAAAAGGGGGGATGGGAAAGAAAAAAAAGGTCACATATAGTAATTTTACTGTTCTCTTTTGTACCATTTGAAATTAGATATTAGTTTTAATCTCATCTTTTCAAAAATAAAATATTTCTGTCCTTTTCTACAATCACATTTGAATATCTAAATGTCTACAAGCCTAGCACTGACTTCCACAGATAACCTCAAACCATTTATTGCTTTTTAGAATGGGGTTCACCTACGATTTTTCGCTAATTGGTGGCGTATGTGTTCTATCAGTTATTACTTTCGGAACTCCTCGGCTAGCATCAATAACGTAACTAATGTAAACTACGATACTGATTTAAATATATTCGTGTAAAATGCCACAAATGCTGTTACATTGTATTAATAATTATAAGTGAGGGGCAACTATCAAGAAGACTGACCCTGCAACGAAAGGTCCGTTGATGCCAGGGAAATACGACGTGGTTTGCTGGGCACATTTCAATGACACCTGCTTCACTGAGGTGTGTCTGGATTATTCTCTATTCTATTCTACCATATAGTGACCCCCTTCAACTAGTTGAAGAGTATGTGACAGTGGAGGTTTACTTACAACAAGACACAGATTAAAAGCTAAAAATGTAAATACATATGTACAATTAATGGCAAGAAGAGCAAAAAAAGTAAAAATAATGTATATACACATGTACAAGTAAATTATTGAGAATTAATACTGTAGTTTAGAGATGGAGGATTTGAAAGAGTCCAGTGATGTACTGTTGATAATGTTTTCCGGTAATTTGTTCCAGTCTGTTATTGTTCTTGGGAAAAAAGATTATTTTCTGTACTCAGTTTTTGTTTTGTTAGATGTCTTCCAGTGTTGATTGATTAAACAGTTTATATTAGTTTTAATAATGGAATGGCTCCCCTAAGACACAAAGCACTAACCATTTTACTACTGAGGGGGGATTTTTTTTTAGAATAAAAATAGTTTATTTTCCACTATGTCCATTCTTTTAAGTAGATATGAATACACCTAGACCTAAAAAAAATATTGTTTGTTTAGGCTAAATTGACCCTACCTAAAATTTAGTGCCTATCCTAGCTATTTTATTAGTTTTTCTCAAAAAACATAGTCAAAGTTGAAACATCTGCATGCCCAATATATCCTGTGCAAAAACAATTTAAACAAAAGTTTCCAGGTTACCCTACCTAATCTTTTTCACAGGGTTACCGGTAACCCTAAACACTATTATTTTTTTAGGTCTCATAATGATATACATGTATCTTTTACCTGCTCATCATATATGTATAAAAAATACGTTGTTTTTCTCTACCTGAGAAAAAAAATGGATTCTCTACTACTGACATAAAATTAAAAAAAAAAAACCATGCCCCCCCTTTTCACTAATACAATCGTTGGTGTCTAATAAAGAAAACAACAGTCTTCGAGAGAAGACACGTCGCTCCACTTGGTCACATTAATGAATATGCTGCATGCGTAGCAGAGAAACAACAAATACCAATTATATATATATATAGTCTTTATATATATGGTCCTAACACTCAAGAGGAGCATGTTAACCATTACACCACATATGAGATAGGAAACAATTTTGTCTACACACTGATGACGACAGACCCATAACATAATACCACCACAACAAAATTTCTGTGGTCATAAAAATCACACTGAAAAAGGAGCAGGACTTCCTTCAAAACTTTCATTAAAGTAAGCTAGGGATTTATGCTCAAGTTTCTTAATTTGAAGTTAGTTAATACAGTCAATAAATATTGGTTACTGTAACGCAGAGCGTTACAAATGTTCCCCAAACGAACAATACACAAGATATGATTTGATCTGAAGGATCATAATATAGCTCCCAAACCATGGATATCAATTCCCAACATCAAAATCTACTTGGAAACCAAATTTCGCCCAAATCGGAGGATTTTTGTATTTGGTGGTCAATTTGTACCTTGGTTGCCGTGGCAACGGCCGCCATTTTGAATTTTTTCAACCCCCCCGCCAAAAGCTGCAAACACACTACAGTGGATATTCCTACAAAGCTTCATGAAGTTTGATGAAAGGAATCCAAAATGTTTTTAAATCCCCCCTTTTTTGTTTTCATGTCAACTGCAGCAAAGTTTGTCCAAGCGATTCCGATTTTTTTGGCTTACTCGTTCCACTAGATGTGGATGTTGTTCCTTTCAAGTTTCATCAATTTCTGTTCAGCGAGTAACCTGCTATGATGTTTTTCAAATTTTTTAGCATTTTGGCCGTTTCCATGGCAATGGCAGCCATATTGAAAAAATCAACCCTTAAAAGCACAACTTCACATGGCATATGATATTCCTACAAGGTTTCATAAAGTTTGATCAAGGTATCTCCGAGAAATCGAGCGGACAAAAATGTGTGGAAGAATAATGATAGTGAAAAAGAAACGTAGAATAGCAATA
>MJUT01012362.1:274217-301234 GCA_002080005.1 Gigantidas platifrons | reverse complement strand
GGGTGACGTAATAATAAGAATAATAATAGGGAAAAAGAAACGTAGAATAGCAATACGTCACCTGACAGCAGTCGGGGCAACATAATAATAAGAAACGGAGCAAACACAATATGTCTCCCAAACTTTGTTTCGGGGACATAATAAAATGACAATATGATCAAGCACACATTAAGCTCATAGATTAGCTTCCAGCCAGATTTGAACTGACATCTTTTCAACTTTATTGAATTGTACTATAGAAGCCATAATGATTGTAATGTTACACAAAGTACACATACAGATAAATAAAACATTCAAACAAGTACTTCAAAACATCTTGTACAAAGGACTGTACTTAAAACATATTATTTACAGATGTACATGTATTTTAATCTTCAACATAGGATGGTTAAATGTTTAAATTGTGTATTTATTGACACTGATTACATTTTGTATATCAGGTAATAATATTCATTAAAAAGTTGTTAATGTTTCCGTGATTCATGAAACTTTTTTTTAGAACTACTGTTAGTAACGAATGGCCACTCTGCTTAAATAGTCTTAAAGGGTCAATATATTACTTCAGTAACAATATTATATAAATATACATAACAAAAACAACAAATATGTAATGGCTGATAAAAAATTACGAATACCAAAATACTGAAGATTGAGCAACACAAACACAACTAAACAAATCAGTACAGACATGACCTCGGATCCTCCATATGAGTCTGCAGTTCGAACTTCACTAATACCAACCACTTCATTGACAAAAGAGCTGGGGGCAATTGTCCTCCCCATTTTGAAAGGGGGGAGGGGCAAAATAGTCTTGCTGTGACGGAACAGAAGTTCCTCTATAAATATTTATTCCTAAGAAAATTTATTATGTAATAAAAGTTAAAAAAAAAATATTTTATGTAATACATGTTCCACTGACATAATGAAAATACCAGTACAATGGAACATATATTACATAAAATAATTTCCTATTCGGAACTTTTATTATATAATAAATTTTCTTAGATACAAATATTATAAGGTACAAGTATTATATAATATTTATTCTGGTATGTACAAGTAGTATATTAAAGTAACTTTTATTATATCATTTACTTATCATAAATGTACCCCTCAAAGGTGGTACAAATGTCATACATGTGGAATAAATATTCCATAAGACTTGTTCCATGGAATAAATTATATTCAATTATTTTTTCCTTTTGGAACAAATATATGGTTACATTGCTTGCATCCCTTTTTGGCATTAAATTTAAGAAGAAAAAAAAACTGTTTTACAAATACTTTAGGATGGAAGAATATATTTTCCAGTTATATCCAAGGGTATAAGGATATTTGGACTACTAGGGTACATGCTTTGAATGATAGTGACTTTTTTTTTATTGCTGCAGCTTTCAAAATATACCAGAAAAATGAATGCATGGAATACATTTTTGTACATATTTCTTAAAAAAAATTATGTATATTGAATGTAACGAGCATCATTTAAATTATTATATTTATTGGGGTAATTACATATGATTGTGTATTTATATTTCAAAAATAAAAAATAAAACAATATTGAAAATAGTGAAAAAAATAAAGTTCTTTTTTTTTAATGTTACATTTTAGTGAAATTTTCATTAAAAAAAAATATATGAGGGTACCCCTATTGAAAGCCCCATCATTTTGTGCTATTGAAAATATGCCCTGTTTTTTTCACATTCTGAATGATAACATGTATATGATGCTTCTATTCAGACAGTGTGTTGTATTTGAAAATTTAATCAAAAGAAAAAGTGTGGAACAAGCTGGGTCAGTTTTTTTTTTAATAAAAATGAATTTAATCCTAACTTATGGTTATGGATATGAATCTCATATATTTTTATAAAGGCAGTTAACTTCAAATTCTTTTTTTTTCTTCAATTATAATGGGTAGCATTAATTAAGAATTCCAAATTCTCCTGGCCTTGTCTGAATCATTCAAACTGATTATGAAGTTTTATTTTCAGTCGGGGCCATTTGGACATTCAACAAATACAATAATATTGAGAAGAAACGAAAATAAATCGTATACTTGGGTTTAACGGTGTAACATGTACCTTTCAATCAAGTCAGTTTTTCGACCGTTTGTGGATGCATTTCGGCGTAGTAGATAATTTTTGAGCTTCGGTACTGACCACAGCTGATCGTCGTCCGCCATCTTGGAAATCGAATAACTGATAGAACACATGCATCACCTTTCGGGAAAAGGGGTGGGTGAACCCCATTAAAAAAAAATGAAAAACTAGGATGAATTTTATTTATTCGAAATTTTTCACAAGTTAAATATTTATTTCTGGTGGTTTTTCTTCAGTTCTTATATTAGCCTATAATCACACACAATTTGAAGGGGCCTAGCTGGCTCATTGAGGTCGTTGGATCTAACAACTCATACAAGCCTATCAATAATATTAAGTCAAAAGTTTACCATTCTAGCATTGTTTAAACACTAAGAGTCTGAAAGTACAGTTCTAAATATTTTTATCATGAATTTATGTAATTTTGCACAGATGCACACGAGACAAAATAACATAAAACACTACTATATAAAAAGCAATGGCGGACAACAGTGTAAATACGTCTCTTTCAGTTATAACGTGACGACCAGCTTTAGTGGTGGAGGAAGCCGGAATACTCAAGAGAGCCTAACATATTTTAAATAGGACACCTAGCTGATTTAAGAGGCCAGGAATTGTAAAAGAAAAACTGTAATTCTTTTTTACCATGATTGTACTTATATAGTACATGTATATTCTATTAACCACTGTCATTCCCATGGCCTAAATCAGTGCCATTATTATCATTCGTTATTGTGTATTGTCAATGTTCGCCATAACCATTTGTAGTAGGCCTGCTACCTGGGACCGGGAATACTTCGACAAATACGTTGGCCTCCAGCCAACGCTCTAACCTTCTGAGCCAAAGAAGTACTTCTTTGGCTCAGAAGGTGAGAGCGTTGGCTGGAGGTCAACCTATCTGTCGAGGTATTCCCGGTTGCAGGGCTACTACAATGGTACTGCGGGTGACCGCTACAGGCAGGGAAAGAGTTTAGATGAGAATTCGACGAGATGTGACCTCCTGTGGCGGACCCACAAGATGAAACACCCTCCTAGAAGAAAAGGGGGGAGGGTGTTGTGGGACCGGAAGTGGCGAAGATATAAAGCCAGCTTAATCGGCTGAGCCAGGGAAGTACTTCTTTGGCTCAGAAGGTTAGAGCGTTGGCTGGAGGTCAACCTATCTGTCGAGGTATTCCCGGTCCCAGGGCTACTACACATTTATTGTAAATGTGATTGTGCAAATAAAATATTGTCTATTGTAATATATGGCTCAGGGATAATCATAACTATTAATAGTGATAGATAGACCCCAATTTGCTGTAGTGCACCATCTTTAGCTCACCTCAAGGATTAACATGTACAATGTTGATTGGGAAAAAGAGTTAAAATTCAGGAAATAATGAAGAACACCCCCCCCCCAAACATGGCCGACTGAAATAACATGATAACCCAGCTTAAAAATTAAAATAGGAAATCTAGTTTTTGTTACTGCCAGTAGCAATAATGTACTGTAGTCAATAATATTCAAAAAGTAACATCCCAAAAATCGTCAGGATGCCGGATAGAACACATGGCATGCATGATCAGTCAGAAAATGTCTCCGTGGAGGAGAAACCCAACACAATCCTCGTAAAACAAGTTGTACATTTGTTGATCTGAACGTTATAAACAGAAAAATATTATACATTCACAATAAATTGTCTATTCCGTGTAGAAACTGAACTCACATACAGTGAACAGGTGCTTGATCGTTCTGAATGAAAGAAAATTACAAGCTTCTTGGAGACTTAGTTTTCCAAATAAGGAAGACAAGCCCCGCCTACAAAACTAGAATGACATTTGAAGAAAAACGTCTATAACAAGTTTATCCCGTTAAAATAAAAAGATCTGTGGCAACCACACACAGAAAATAACATATTTCTTCTTATTGAAACAGTAAAAGCGTTTAAGCATTCAAATAATAGACACAATTTAACATTCACGGCAGCGAACTGCAAACGACGCAGGTAAACGATGCGCGCAGCTGCTTATAAATATTCATAATACCAGAAGAGTTATTTCCCCTTACGAAAGTCGATAAACGTGTGTAAAGAAAGCCAACACGAAACGCCATTAAAAAAAACACGTTTTTGTTAGTGTTGATCTGTAATATCAGTTCGGGAAAGGTAAATTCGAATTTGTATTTCCGTATGCGAATTCGTATACTTATCGAGTAATTTGGTGCAACAGGTGGTATTTTTGTGGTAAAATTAATAGAAATAAAGTATTTGTTGATAAATAATGAATATCTTTCATTTCAGGTGGGATATTATTAGTTACATAGTGTGTTAGTGACCTAATTAATACGTTATATACGGGGTCAGTAAATTCCATATGGGCGAGACGAATCATTTTCTTACATTTGTGTAGGAGGTAAGATATATAGTGATATTGATCTGAGGATACTATATCTTGCAAACACATGGGTGTTCACGAATTCGTTAACTTCCTGAATTTTTACAAGTACGAATTTGTAAGCTTCCTGTTTTTATGAATTAAATTTCATATTAGTAAAATGAAGGTCAAATAGTTTATTTCGTCGTGTAATTTTATAAAACAGATGAAGATAATTGAAGATTACAAAGAAACAAACAGTCATTAGGTATGTACATTTTGATAATGTCTCCTGCCCTTTTCATTCCATTAAAGTCTACAAACTTCAGCAGGTATGCAAGGTAATGTTTGGCCTCCACCTTGAACTGATACATCATTAACTATTCCTCCAGTGTAAAATGCCTTTGCATGTATTAAACCGAGGTCCCGTGTTGAGAGATTGCCACCCTCTTCGCACGTTAAAGAACTCAGTGTAACAGCTCATGATGAGTGGCCCATAAGAGACCTGTTGCACTGGCTAACTTATCCGTCCCTACCCATCACCTTTCCTTGTTTCGAGTCACGTGGCGTTTACATTTTTAAATGTTCTTGTCCTGAATATAGCTGAAAAATTGCTCGCTGGACGTTAAACACCAATCAATCAAACAAGTGCTAATTACATTACAGATGTTCCTTGGAACATGTCATATTGTCACTCCGTCCAAATATTTAACGACTACAGCATGCATGTCATGTCTGTTTCCAGGCTCTGGAGTACAATTCAGAGTACCACACACCCCTGGTTTCCGTCTGTATACATGGTACCTGTAATTAAATCAATCCATTCAGAATATTTTATATTATTGCATAAATTGTAAATATTTTCTACCAACGAATGTAGAAATGACCATTATGATTTGGTTCTAACTTATTAAATGGATTTGTGTAATGACAAACTTACCCATTAATTGTAGAAAATATAGCTATTGTTGTGTACTCTTGCTAACCAGGACTTCTTCTCTACAATCTCCATTTTTCAAAATTTCCTATCAATCACATTTTATATAGGGTGATCTCAAAATATTTTTTGCAATTGAAAACGGTGCAAAACATGCTTATTTTTTTCTTTTCTATTGCAGTAAAACATGGGAAAGATTAAAAGCTTTAAGAGGTCTTTTAGACAAGGTTTTTCTATAGATGCCTTTGAGAAAAGATGTGGTTGTACAGTACATATGCAGACGGAATCTACACCTCGTCTCTATCGCACATCGGGAAAGGAATTTAAGACCAGAGGCTCGCAAGAGCCTGTATCGTTCACCTGGTTATAAAAAGAACCAATTGGTCCTATGTAAAAACTATGTCCTGCAGTGGTAGTCATCTTAGAATTCCTATCAACATAAAACACAAAGGCTGTAAAGGATTTTCCAATGGTTGATGCAGTTTAGTTTCAATCAGTGCAATAGCTTCAGAGAAGAAAATATTTCTGTAGTTTCCCATATGGTCATGTGTTAATACTATAACCTGTGGTGGTGGATCATCACATAAAACACAAACTTAATTAGAGACCATTCAATGGCCATTTAAGCACACAATGGGATCATTCAGCTCAGTAGTTTTTCAGAAATAGATTTTTCTATATTTTCCAATGTGGTACTGTGTTAAAACTGTGTCTTGCGTAGGTGGCCATCTTGGATTTCAGATTGACATAAACAAACAGTAACTTGATAAAGGACCTTCCAATGATCATTCATTAGTTTCAGAAGAGGAATTTTGAAATTTCAGCCTATCGGAGCACATTATTGACCCTGACAGCCAGGTTGAATATAAGACAGGAAGGGAAAAATAGTTATTTTGTAGAGGACCATCCATTTATGGTTTGGGTTCAGTTGTTTCGGTGAAGATATTTCTATATTTTCCCATATAGTCCTGTATTAAAAGTATGTATTACAGTGGTGACCATCTTAGATTTCAGATTGACATAGAAAACAGAAACTTGGTAAAGGATTTTCCAATGATCAGCTTGGGTTCAGCCAGTTCATTAGTTTCAGAGAGAAGAAGCTTTGAAATTTTAGACAATCAAGAGCATATACTGGTTCTGGCAAATCCATGTTGAATATCGGACTGGAAGGAAAAAACAGAAACTTTGTAGAGGACCATCCAAGGAACATTCCTGTTAAGTTATGGTTCCAATTGATAAAGTGGTTTTGAAGAAGAAGCTTGAAATGTTTACAGACGAGATGTGATAACAATACTTCTCATGGACCTTTGGTCCAGCTTAATTAAAATAAGGTTCTCAGGAGCCTGCATTACTTACCTGATTTAACATATCTTAATGTACAATGAATTTCACATAAGACTTGTGTAGTAATAATGGCATGCTTAGATTTTGGGAAAAATCACTCCATGTTTCATTACTATCCTTTAAGGGATTTGATATCTACAGCTGAAATACAAGACCCTGTATTCCAGTAACACATCTGACTTTATTTGTGAAACATTGCATGCTGGTGAACAAGCATACCAAGTAACATTAATATCCTCAAGTGCATTAACGGTAACAATTTTGAGCTCAAGTTTGTATTAAATTTTGATATGTCACATGTATAACTGAATTACATTTTGATTCTGATTTCCTTATTTATTTGCAACACATTCCTTGTTAAACAGTATTAATACCACCAAGTGTTTTGGTAGCTTTTAACATAATCAAATGTTCTCAGCCAAAAATTATGTTGCACAAGACAATGTGATATTTAGCCATTTACAACCCCCTGAATTGTGTAGCATGTGGTATAAAAACTTTGAGAACCATTTAATAGTTCCAAGTGTGAAACAGATTTGTATGTACCTATATATATATATATATATATATATATAGTATGTACAGTTTAATAACAAGAAAAATCAACTGCTTATTTAAATGTTGCCCAATGGAACACTTATACTATATAGCTTGTTAAGTATAGACTTGTTCTTGAACTTCAATAATAACAAAAATAAGCAGGTCTGTGTAAACTGTTATACACAATCATATACATAGTCAACTATACAGATGTTATTGTACTTCAATAACAAGAAAAATCAATATTTTGCCCATTGATAACACACTGATTATAGTTAGGTATAATAATACTCTAGTACTTCAATAAAAATAAAAATTATCAGTTTTGCCTAGCTAGGCAACTATAGAGATGCTATTGTATTTCAATAACAACAAAATATGTACACTGTCAGTTTAAATTTAACACACTGGCTATAGTTAGTCAGGTAAACTATGCTCTTGTATTAAAAAGAAAACCAGTCTCTCAAGAGCCTGTATTCCTCGTGTGGGTTACCAAAAACATTCCTGTTAAGTCTGGTTTCAATTGGTTCTGTAGTTTTAAAATCATTTCAAACTAGGTCCCCCATAAATCTATGACTTGAGATGGTGGCTAGCTTGGATTTACAGTCAGCATAAAAAAAATTGTAGAATTTGCCAAATGAACATTCCTGAAATGTTTGGTTTCAATTGTCCCTGTGGTTTCAGTAAAGAAGTGTTTAAAGACATTTTCCCACAAGGCTCAACCTTAAATTAAGTTCTGCCATCTTGATTTTTATATCAGAACAAAAAACATAAACTTTGTAGAGGACCATCCAATGGACATTCATGTACAGTCAGGCTTCAATCAGATTTGCGTTTGAAACACTTTTCCCATAGGGTCCATTGTAAAAGTCCTGTTGTACCCACCATCTGGGATTTCATATCGGAACAAAACACCTACAGATTGTAGAAGACCATCCAATGAACATTCATGAAAAGTTAACAGACGACAAACGCCAAGTGATGACAATAGCACACATAAACATTGGGATCTGGTGAGCTAAAAATCTATGCTCTTGCAATTGTATTTGAAAAAAATTAACACACTGACTATAGTTAGTCAGGTATACCTACATGTACACCAATGTGTGCTCTCGTACTTCAATAAGGAGAACAATTTACAGTTTTACATAGATAAGTGAAACACAATTATAGCTAGATTACTTTTCAGATGTTAATGTTCTTCAATAACAAGAACAATCCAGAGTTTTGCCTAATCTAATTGGATTTCAATAACAAGAATGATCAACAGTTTTACCTAAATCTAATACAAATACTATAACTACTTTAGTATACTAAGGCCTTTGTTATTCAATTACAAGAAAAACAAGAATTCTGAGAGTATTGCACATAGCAATACCTTGTCTCCTACTGGCCGCAAAAATCAGAGGATCTAAAATATTAGAAGTATCACCTTGATGTGACTAGATTTTAAATTACAAGTTTACAGGACAAAAAATCTTGCAAAAATAATTGGACCAGAATGAAATTTGAACTTAAACTGTAACTCATCTAGATATAGCTACATGTAAATATCAAGTCAATATCTCATAGAAGGTGAAATAAAAGTCCGGACAACTAAACATTTGAACAAAATATACAAGTTCAAGGGTCATAACTCAGCCAAAAAATCAATCCACCGGAACGAAATTCGAACTTAAACTGTAACTCATCTAGATATAAAAAAAAGTCTGGACAACTAAACATTTGAACAAAAAATACAAGTTCAAGGGCCAGAACTCAGCCGAAAATCATTCGACCACAACGAAATTCAAACTTCCACTGTAACTCATATAGGTATAGCCACATACCAAATATCAAGTCAATATCTCAAAGGATGTCGAAAAAAAGTCCGGATAACTTAAAATTTGAACAAAAAATACAAGTTCAAGGGCCATAACTCAGCTAAAAATCATTCGACCGGAAAGAAATTTGAACTTAAACTGTAACATATCTAGATATAGGCACATACCAAATATCAAGTCAATATATCAAAGGATGTAAAAAACAAAAGACCAGACAATTTTAAATTTTAATGTGACGGACAGAACCAAAAACTAGTCCCCTTCGGCTTTCGCCGGTATTGGACTAATAATTAGGTATAGATAGTCAACTGTACATGGTTTAACAGCATTTTTGCTAACCTTTTAGTAATTATAATTCTCACTGGGTATCTATCTTTCATAATTTTACTGGTAGGTCTGTGATCAGGGTTTTCAATTGAAGCCAGTGTAGTTGCCAACCAATCGTCGCCTACTTTTTGCTGAACAACAAAAAAATGCTTGAAGCAAAATATAAAAAGTTGAGAATTTACTTTAAGCTGATTAAAAGAAAGGAACCTATTTATATAAATCATGATGTCAAGATAATATTAAACTTCCTTGTTTACGTTTTGTCTCCTTCCAGCATACGGTAGTGTTGATTGTATTGCTTGGCCAATTTATGACTAGTATCAGCATGTAGGTATGTAACTACCAATAGTACCAGTTTGCCATATTAAAGCATGTCTTAACAACAACAAAAATTACAATCAGCCAGACTTGGGCAAATGGTTCAAGACTGAACCACTTTGTGTAAAATAAGTTCAAAACAGGTTAAATGTGAAATATATACACTTATTTATGAGAGGAGATAAACAATTGTAAGAAGTTCAAGTAAAGTTAAATGGTGTATACTAACAATTCTACTCCGTTTCTGAGGAAAACAGAAATATTGTAGGCAAAAAGAATTTGTTGAATAACTTTCAACAGAAACTAAATTTGCAGATGAAAGTACAAGTTTTTATAACAATATTGAATTTACTGTTGTTGGATAAAGTTCACATTTTTTAAATTTTCATGACAGATGTTGGGTTGTCTTTATTTACAGAAAGTTTCAGTCTTGAATATAAGAGGAAATCCTCAATGTCTTCTTCGTCATTCATTAAATTTGTTTTGTTCTTGAAAGAACTGATTCGTTAATTTTGTAGATATATGAAATCGGAAGTGTCCAGTTTTACTTTCAGGTTTGCAGATTTCTTCAATTTTTTTTGGCGCCATCCTACATTTACCACATCGGACTTTTGGAGAATCACTGGTTTCTATTTTGTTATTGCACCCAATACGCATAAACTTAATCTCACATAACACCAGTTCCACATCCCCAGTGTATTCTGTTAACTTCGTTTCCTGCTCTTCTTCATTTACTGGCCCAATGTCTGCCTCTTGTCTTATCACTGTTGAAGGAGATGTTGATGAATATTTTACATTAAATTCTTTTATTCCAACATTTTCCACTTTGTAGCTGTTTCCCAAAGTGATCTGATTAATATGTGGTCCCCAAACAACTTTTATTGTTCCTGATGCATCTGCTAGTTTAACAGATACACATTTCATTTTTTCATATATTTTCAAACACATTACATGTACATCAACCACAGTCACAAGCTAAACTACAAAAGGAGCAACATTTACATGAATGAACTTTGGATTGTGTGTCAAAGATATTCTCGTCATCTAAAGCGAAATAATTGTTCAATATTTCACGACAGCATCTTTTTGGTCGACAAAAAATCGACAACACTTTCTCTACATGCACCTTTTGCCAAGTCATAACTGGAGTAAAATATCAGACATAGCGTTCCTTCCATCTCTCCCTGCACGTCCACTTTCTTGAGCAAACTGTTCAAGCCCACGTGGTGCACCCCAATGAATTATCCGGTTATCATCTGGTATATCTACTCCCATTCCAAAACCTATGGTAGCAAAAACTATACGCAGATTACTCCCAGGCTGTGGAAATTCAGTCAATACATGTGCTTTGTTTAAATCAGCTGTAGAACGGTGAAACATTGCAATGTCTAGTGTCCAAGTCTTTAACACTTTCAGAGAGTTCAAGAAAGAAATGCTGAAATAGTGATGCACCAGAGCTTATATTCCTGCAATATATAATTGTCCTCTTAGCATCTCTACCATTCTGACGAACATCGTTTAACAGCCATTGAAGTGCATTAACATTCCTGGTGGTTTTCTTAACAATGTATGTTATATTGGTGCGATCAGGAAGAACTGATATTGTCCTAGTTTCTTCTGGAACCATGTTCAGTTTCTTTATTATTTCTGTTCGCATTCCTTTAGTTGCGGTTGCAGTAAGAGCAACAAAGGGTGTCCCCTCCGGCAAAATTGAGCGCAATTCAGCCAACCTTGAATATTCTTGTCTGAACTCGCCACCCCTGCAATAGAAAATGTATGAATTTTAAAGATACTTTCAAATAACATTACATATACATTGTACATAAATACAAATGTATCAATGACATTTTTTAATTGTGAAAATATATGTTTATTCACAATACTGTTTTTCCATGAAAAACACATTAAATTTTGAAATATACATCTATTGTAAAACTAAAGTAAGATCACAATGATTTCTTCTAGTAAAAAAAAAATCTTATGATATACCGACTATGGTGTACATGATGCGCATTTTGAGAAATAATCTCTCATCAGGTATGTCAGGGGTAAATAAGGCAAACACAACTAAATAAAAGTTGTCAAAACCACACTCCTGACATTAAAAAAATCAAATAAAATAAATAAAAATCTTAACTTCTCATAAAATGTACAATCTAATTAAAACTAAATAAAAAGTAAAAGGAAGCCGTACTATAAATTAAATGGCACCCGATAGGCGATAATTAATTATTTACTCAAATCATCACAATGTGTCGTTTTATCATATGTATCGCATATATCCATAGATACACATAATTATTAACTGAGGCCGCATTAACCAAGACCGCATTTGTTTAAGGCCGGATCATCTCGAAAGCGTGTGCAAATATTTTAACACTTACAAATGAACACTGATTCTAGCGAAAGAGTTGACAAATGAAAGTGGGTCCAGTCGGCAACCTGAATTTTACTTAATATTGTTAGCCTTGTAGTATAAAAAAATACGTGGGGTTGGTACGAGTGGTGGGGCGAATTGTCATTCGCCAGTAATTGAGTAATGTAACGAGAAAGTCTCATCATCGGACGCAAAGACAAGACCGCTCTTTCCACCTCTTATCCATTTATATTATAAGGGTATATTAAACAAATAAACTTACTTAATGCTGTTTTAACGTTGGTTATCTTTATCGGATTCTTTTTCTCACTTGCTTGTATCTTGTTTTCAGGCGTGTAGCTCACAACATCGGTGAAAGTAGTTCTGTCAGTTTGTAGTACAAAGTTAAAGTATGAAGCATTTGTTTTGACTGATAATTTAGTTGGGGTTACCGTGTGTACATAACCATCCACGTCAAAGAATTCACTGGTGTTATTTTTCGGTAATTTTGCTGGAGTTGCCATCTTGTTTTTTTTTCTTTTGGCGGGAAAACGCTATCTAATTTAATCAAAGTACCGAGAGTCAGGCTAACCATCCAATCTCAAAAAGCATTGAAATAAAAAAAAAATGCGTGTTGGAAGGCTTTGAAAACAGGAGACATCTGTATAGCTCTTTAAGTAGTCCTTATGTTTGTGATGAATCAACAACACTCATAAAAGGGGAAATTTTCCCATTTTTTGTATATGATATATCCTGGTTTTTTCCCATACATTTATAGAGCTAGTTTCAATGAAACTTTGGTAAAATGATACTTAGGTGATCCCCTTGTGATAATAAGATCAAGGACATTGGGGGTCCCCAGGAGAAATTCTTTTGATGCTCATCAAATGGAAAAATTTTCACAATATTTTGGTCTGTCAATATTTTTCTCCAAAAGTAATTGGGAGTTAAAAATTGATAGAACGATACATAGTAGGACACCTATTGAAAAATAAAATTGGTGACATGGAGGGCCTTAAGAGAATATTGTTGGGGCCCTGAAATGGGATTTTAAAAAGTAATAAATATGAATAATTGTATAAGAATTTTCGAAGACCGATCCATTGGAGTTTCTCTTGGGAAAACAATATACTGGCAACATGTCACTGCAAATGGGTCCAATAAGTTATTTTTGGGGCCCCGAAAGGGATAGACTTTTGTATTTTTTATAAATACTTGCATGCTTTTTAAAACCTGTTCATTATATCTTTGCAGTTTTAGTATTTATTGTGGTTTCTATTTGAAAATTGTGGGGGGAGTACAGGGAGTATTTACATGTTTAATCATATCAGGCCATTTTATGCCAGTAATTTTTTTGACACAATTTTTATTCCTTTTGGATCTTGCATCTCAAATTGTGCAATAAATGTTTTTCTTGCAGCAGTATTATTGGGCCTATGCTCCCCAGACCAGACCAACTGTCCGGAGAAACCCTGCCCACATTTTTTTCTGAGATACAGTGTCAAAATGCTCTTATATAGTCTAGTAGGTATGAGTTGAATGAACTCACATTTTTTTTAAATATTGAAAGTAACTCTATGTATTGTTTTGTTGAATAAAGTAAAACTGTGTGATGATTACACTGCCATTTGTTCACAGATTTCTTCTGTTTTTTCTTAATGATTATCATTTTGTAAAGGGGGAGGGGGGTTATGCATCCATGATTTGTAGATAACCCTCCTGTAGTTAAGTTTTCTTATTGACATGAAATACATAATAGGTAAAGGAGTATACAATGATCATATACATTTGTTGTGTATTCATATTAAATTATGCTTAACGGAACCTATTTTCCCATAGGATTCTGTGTTAAACTATGTATAAGTGTTGTGGTAATTTAATGGATTTCCATTGGTATGTAGGTATGCAAAATCACATCTCAACTTGCCAAGAAGGTACATAAGACACAGCACTTAGATTTGATTTCAATAATATTCACGTGTTTAACACAATAGTTAAGTTTTTTGGGAAGATACACATGTGTTCTCTTCATTGGCTACATCATAATTTATATTTAAAGTGTCTCATTTGTTCCAAAATAAAATCAGGAACACAGGTCTCTATTTCAATACTTCAATGTTTCTGATTTAATATACATTATCTATTTTCATCCGAAAATGTAGTCTAACTTGTGAAGTTAGAAAATCTACTGAAGATAGGGAAGAACAACATATGGAAAAAGAGAGAGAAACAAAAGTCGCATAAAGAATTGCCAAGAGTGAAATTAAAAGGACTCTACGCGACACAATGTATCGGAACTGTTTATTCGAGGAAACAACATTTAATTCAATGGCGTGCACACAAAGTCAAAATCATTAACTTTTCAAATCAGTAAAAAGGGACTGTGTAGTTCCGAAGATAAACGTTTCTAGAATAAAACGTAGACAGTTTAGCATTTGGACTCTTTAAAATAAATGAAGCTTAGATACATATATTGTATTAATAAAAACTTGTGTATTGCAACTATCCCTAAAATAAAAGCGAATACATTCTATTTTAGTTTATATAATGTCCGAATACAATGAAACAGTGAGATACTAGACCCCCCCCCCCCTTTTACCTTAGAAGACACTTCCATTATGATATTTGTTTTAATTTCACGTCCCTAAGAAAAAATGAAAATGAATTATATATTCCAGGTGTCTTGATATTGTGTTTGCAGAAACTCAGAAAGTTCGGGATTAATGAAGTTTACGTCCTCATCATTTGTTACTGGTGAGATCTGTTCATACATTACCACTGGTTTTTTGAAGTCGGGGAGATTTATCTCCCCACTTGCTGGCCTTTTTGTAGTCACAACTGGAATGGTTGTCGGTTAGTCTCAGTATAAACTCTAGAAGAAGTGTACGTAGATTGATCAACCGCCGGTGGTGTAATGTGTAGTTCTCTTGTTGATAGATTTACTACGCTGATCTGTAAGGGCAAAAAATGAATGTTTGGGTGAGAAAAATATTTTGAAATCTGACTGTTGTTGATAGATTTGCTACGCTGATATGCGAGGAGAAAAATATTCTGAAATTTCACTACATATAAGTCATAACTTCTAGTGTTCTTTTTACAGACGATTTGGAAACATAAAACTGTTAAAGTGGATATATACGTTATAGTCAAAGGAAGATAACTCAAGTTAATAAATGACACGTATGTCTTGCAATCAATAAATAATCAGACAGGAATCTATATAGTTTGAAAGAAACAATAATTATTCAATGAAACATAGACTTACTTTAGGAAAGCTTGATTTAAAAAAATTCAAACTGGATCTAATACTGCACAGAAAATGCAACTCATCCATAGCAATACACATATATCTCCCGTTTTTGTTATCATACATATCCACGTAGAGATATTTTGTTTCATCACGCCGCCTGAACACCATAACTTTTTGGCGACCAAATTTTGCTCGAAATCTAATTTATCCATTGTTCCCATTCACTTGGTGAAAGGTTGTATTATTTATTTGAGCTTGAGCCATTTGAAATTTAGACATTTCAGTGTCAGAAATATTAAAAAATTGTGAGCACCTCGCATTTTATGCATAAAGAAAATCCCACGCAAACGTCTGTTTCCTCCCCCTATATCTTATTACAGATATGTTTGATAGACAACTTTGTAACTATTCATTTTCAAACCAATAGACATTCATCACAATTAAACGTGGAGAATAAGCCACTCCTTCAACCACAATGAATGGTTACTGTAGAAGTTAAACGTGGAGAATAAGCCACTCCAGCCACAATGAATGGTTACTGTAGAAGTTTTAGTGATAGGTAAATCATTGTGTATTTCATAAACCTATTTATAACAAATTGTGTATTTCATAAACCTATTTATAACAAGTCTAAAATTAGATAATAAGAAAATAGTCTATTTGATCATTGTCCAACCACCATAAATTATTCCTCCATTTGATTAACATCGAATCTTTCTAAATTATGATTGGCTGATATAATTTGTAGTAATGCTAATCGATATATTTCACAATATTGGTAAAAGCCGTCATTTAAAACATTCAACTCTTTATTTATAACTTTCAAATAGTCCCAACTTTTTATTCAAATTGAGCTATCCTTCGATTTTTTAGCATTATCAAGTTCAACATAGTATGGATTTCGTAAAGGCAACCTTTCACCCAGAGTGACAGATTTTGGAATTATTTCCGACAGTTCTGTAAGAAATTTTTCAAATGTCATTCCCTTTGTTGTTTGATGCGGAGTAAACAACCTTTTTTTAACCGTATTAAGTTACTTTCCTGGTGCTGGTTTGATAGCTGTTGGTTTTTTCAATTCTAAATCACAGATCTTTTGTGGTGTTGCGATCACAGATTTTCCACCTTGCCGCCATGTACAGGGTCGAGATGTGCAAGCATTTTTTACATGTCCATATTGCCAACAAAAGTCCACTTTTAGCAAAACTGCAGCCACATGATTGCATGACTGTCCAAAGCCGGCGAAGCATGTGCAGTAGGCAGAGTGAATATACCCTTCTCTCTTAGAAATTAAAATCCAAACATCATGAGGAATATCTGAGATTTTTTTAGATGCTCTATACTGGATGACTCTTCAGAAATTTTGTGATACTAATAGTTTATTTCAAAAAGCCACTGTGATGTGAAGTAGCTATAGGCCTTTTGTTCCTTATAGTCAGAAAGAAGCCTTCTTGTCAGTGATGCATCATTTGTTTTATCATCGTGTTTAGTTAATATGCAGAGATATCTTGAATTGGGATGCATGGCCAGTTCCCCATCCCTTTATCTTCGTTTTCCCATCCTTCATTTAAGTCACAAAATGAATCTGGCATTACCCCTTCATCTTCTGTTATCAAAAGACTCATATAACAGAAAAAAATATGCATATTATATGCGGCCATAAATAATTTGTTTATATCATAAAATCAATAACATTTGATATGTAAGGGACGGACCATTTAAATTTTAGGGGAAAGGCTATAAATATATATTTGTGTCACCTGATTTTTAAGGCAAAAATAATATGGCTTACAAGGGTAAAAAAAAGTAAATAATGTGTTTTTGCAGTATTCACGGAGCAATAACGTAAAAAGCATTAACAAAATCTTGGATTTTACATGACATAAGAATAGACAAACATCTCCAGAATTCTGTATGGTGCAGTTTCCCTTTTGCTTTCATTAAACTAATTGTAAATTTCATTTTCAACACTCACAATAAATAATTCACTTTTTTTTTTTAAATGAAAGTATCTGAAATCAGAAAGAAATAATACACAACACACATAAACCAGGGTCTTCATAAGCTGATAACATTAATCATGTTTTAATTTAAGTAATATAATATACATGTGAACAGTTTATACAGAGGATAAAGATGAACAAAATCAGCATGACATATGTTCTTGATGTCTGATAAGACCATTGCTACTTTGAAGCTGTGAAAACGGGCTTATGTGTTAGAGTGTCATGATCTCATCAACATCTGAATCTTCTGCATCAGACGAATTTTCAGAGATTTCACCTTCTGTATCATATTCCTCTATGTCACTTTCTTCTTCTGAATCAGAAATATGATCTGCAATTTTTTGTTTCTTAGCAGAAGGCGGTGATTTAGTTACTTCGACTGTCATTTTTTGCTTCTTTGCTGAAGTCTGCTGGACATCCAGCGAATCGGATGTTCTTTTGCCCCCACTTCTCTTTTCAGCCTGCTTTTGTTCAGCAATTTCCATCCATGCTTTCCTCATAAAGTTCATGGATTGAGCTATGCGCGAAATATTGTCTTGCATTACTCTGAATGCATACACATCTGCATCAGATGTACCAACGATTTTGTCTGCATCAGACACATTAATTTTTCTATTTACTTTTTTGTCTGCATCAGATAAAAACTTAATATCAGTCGAAGCGTCTGAAAGTAATCCCTCTCCATCTACTACCCGACTCCACTGACGAACATATCGATTTGTGAATGCATGTACTACTTCGGTCAAGACTACATGATCTGCGAGATGCAGGTTTTATTTTATCAAGAAGATGCAAATAACCTGATGGGATAATTGTACTATTTGCATAAGGGAAATCATGATCAAAATAATTTGGTGCATCATCCGGTGGACAAAAACGCGATATATGATGGTAACGACTTACAGCCAAAGTACCAACATTGACTTTATTTTTGTCATTACACGAGAACGAAATGCACTCCGAAGCACACGTTTATGACAGCTCACGAACAAAAGCAATATCTGCCCTAATATAATTAATTATACACTGCATGACAAATCATCTTTTAGGATGCAGAAAGGATGTATAAAAACCAAAAGGACAAAATACTATCTTTTGTTGGAACAAAAGACTCACTTTTGTGAAAGACAAAAGAAAACGAAATTCTGTCTTTGCCCCATGCACAAAAGATGATCAAAGACTGCGATTTGGAAAAAGGTAAAAACATCTGTTAAAAGATCATATGTTGTAAGTAGAAATACAACAAAATCAACCCTTATTTGACCATGTAGAGGTGCACAACAACCCAAACCTTGAATTATGAATGCAACATGTAAACTTCTTCACAACTTTTGTGACCAAAGATTATCTTTCGAGTTTAAAATGAAACAAAAGGCAATAAAAGTCCAAGGAAACATGACCTTTTATTTCACAAAAAAATTCAATCAAAATAAATCTTTTTAAATATCAGAGAGGTGATGAAACACTACAAAAGTTAGCCTTTCCAAAGTAATTTACACCTTTTGTTCTTAACAAAAACCAAGCAGTCAATCATAACATTTATATATTGTTTGTGAGTGTTTTGTATTTATGTGAAAACATAACTGATACAGGTATGTAGGCAAAGTCCCTTGTTTCTTTCTTTTTTTAAGTAGTTTTTAGAGATAGGGAAGTGATTCTGCAAATACAGTGTTTCTTTCCCCCTCGATTTTGCAAATATTTTGTGTTTGTCTTCTGTTGCAACATTTTCCTTGTGGTTCTGTATATTGTTGATCAATTTTATTCACCAACAACCAAAAAAAAAAGGAAAGTGCTGCTTATAGTAGATTGGCACTATATAAATACCCACAATACATTTCCTGTTAAAATTTCAGACAATTCCGTAAGAAATGACTTGGCTAGAGCGATTACAGCTAGGACGGACAGACGACCGGCATTTCCATATCAAAAAGATTGAGTCTTGTTCAGCTTGGGACAACAAATAACTTCATGTATTCAAAAAAGAAATTTCAAATATTTATTTTAATCTTCCCTTTTTGTCCCCAGACGCTTCGTCGAAGGGGACTATAGAAATGGGTGTCGTCCGTCCGTCGTTGTGTTTGGTTTCCAGATGATAACTTGTGAATGAAAAGTCAGATTGAAGCTAGGTTTGGTATGTAAGTATATCTTATGAATATCTAGGTCAAGTTCGATAATGACAATTTTTACTAGAGTTATGCCCCTTTTTATACCTCAAAATTGCTAAATATTTGGTTTCCAGATGATAACTTGGGAACAAAGAGTCAGATTGAAACTATAGGTTTGGTATGTAAGTATATCTCATGAATATCTAGGTCAAGTTCCATAAGGATGCTTTTTCGACAAATCTAACCAGAGTTACTCCCCTTTTTTACTTCACAATGGTCCTTGGGTGGTCCACTTTCAAAATTATTTAAGTGACAGTCAGGTGAGTGATACAGGCCCACCTGAACCTCTAGTTTATAGTAGTTTCAAAATTTAATCTTACGATATAACATTGGCGTAGGGGGCCAACGGCCTTTTATATGATCTAAAGTTTATCTTCACTACGTGAAGGTGGCTCGCATTGTCTCAACGAACCAATTGTCATTTTGTGCAACATTTTCTTGCTCTTTACAGAGCAGTTCTCAATGAAGTATTGTCATGGTGTTCCTTCCATTTCCTCCATATTTCACTCTGCCATGCTGCTGGTGTGTGATCAAGCCACAGTCAGAAGCCTCATCAGAGCTGACGTTACAACATTCTTCAGGGCCTCCCTCCTGTTGTCTGATACCTTACCTCCATCCAGCTTCTGAAGAGCCACTAATCGTTGCTTTGATTTCTAAATAAAAGAACAATGGTATCTCTGCGTTAGTGATACAATGAACACGTCTGTGTCTGGGATAAATGATGTCTTTTTTTACCAGATACTGTGTATCAAAATTAAGTGTAGAACGTATCGATATAAATCAAAGCGAAACTGAAAGTTGATGAGTATAGACACAAGAGCTCTGAAACAATGTACCGACATGTCAGACATCTCCAAGATGACTAAAGCAATGAAGGATCTCAAACCTGCTTTGGGAAATATTGTTATTCCTCAGGACCCAATAAGCATGGAAGACCTGAGAATACGTGCTAAAAGGGCAGAATTAACCCTGATAGTTACAAAGACTCCTCAAGCGGGTGACATCAATGCAATGTTTGCAGAACTAAAGGCAAATATCATGGCATAAAGATTGGAAAAGAGGCGACGATGACAACAATTGGAAAAGGAGAAGACCATTTCTGAAATATTAGACCATATTGTTCCTATGAAATTAATAGACGCATAGGCACAATCATTTCAAAAAGCTACCAAATGTCATATATGTTCACTAAAGCTCTGAGCAGATCACGTTAGATATCTTGACCATTTGACAGGTGAATATAGAGGACCTGCTCATTCCGACGGTAATCTTCAATTACAGTTTCGCAAAGCGAAGAACACTATCTCGTACTATTCACGTTATCTCATCCCTGTTGTGTTTCACAATCTCTCCGGATACGATTTACACTTGATGTTGTCATCGGTTAGAAAACTTAAGAATCGGAACTTGTCGTGCTCATATGCAACTATTACGGTCATAATTAGGTTCGATAACTCTATAATGACTTCTTGACTGGTACCTATATTTTATCCGGAAACAGTAGAATAATAAAGGGAGGTAACAAATTTGTCAGGTGGCGCTACGATTCCTAATAACTTCCGTTTTTTATATTGACATTAACAACATCAGACGCATGAACATGGTTTTCTTTAATATTCGTCCTTCAAGAGACCGTAATTGGCAACTCTTAAATAGCGGTGAACCAGTACCAAAGATTTCAAAGAAACCCGTTTCAGTGAGAGACGTGCTGCCTGAACTATTCCAAGTGGATAGAATTATAACAACAAAGAAATGTCCAGTTGAGGTACAGTACGTTTATTATAAGACCTATCTATAACTAACATGTAGTTTAAAGACAACTTCATTATCTACTTTAAACCAACCTGCATGTAATTGGAAAATTGCTTTTTTCCAAAATTTTCGTTGGTAATGGTGGACCATTTCAATTTCATTTTTAATTTCAATAGCCTATTGTATTGAATAGCCTTGAATAGGCAACACAAATTTTTGTGTGTGTCATTATTGTGAAGTAAGTTGACTAAACTAGTTCAAGACTTTACAGACATTGCTGGGTTTTCAGTAAGTTTTAAATGGCAGATTGGGTGAAAAAAGTACCCAATAATGGCTGGGACTATTATACTGTATAATAGTCCCAGATAATGGTTATTATTTTTTTAAGTGATTACTAACTAATTTTTCAAAAGAAGATACAAGCAACTGATAATTTCTATCCGTCTGTCATTGTTGACATTTCCTGTTATCTTGTTTTTTTAAATTAATGAAAATTTCTCATAAAGTACAGTTTAAAACAGTGTTAACATTTATATTTAAAAAGAAAGTGTATTCATTTTGGATATGTACTATTTAATACGGATACACATAATCTTTTGAATTTCATATTTCAGTGTTTGATTATTACAATTCTTTTAAGGTGTCTTTCCATGGAATCTAGGTCCGTTCGCCCGAATAATTATAATTATATAGGGTATTAAAAATAATAGAAAAATAAGTGATATTTGATTGCTTATAGATAATAAATTGAGAAATTTTAAATATGCGGCATGCTAAAGTGTAGTCAATGGACATAGGTATTCTCACTCGAATTTACGCTATATATTTCATATAACCACATTATTAAACAAAATTATTTTGAAGTCATTTCTAAATGGGTTTTGATAATTTTTGCAACAGAATAGGCAGAAATATTAAAGATTATTTGTTTATTTTAGCATGATTTTCTGTTAGATTTCCTTTATTTTCTGATGATTTAAAGACAATTTTTGTTTTTTGTCATCAAATTTGCTATATACTGTATTTTAACGAAAGTGACAAATGCCTGTGTATATCCACGGACTGTTTCGATAATGGGCAAAGTTAAACATTTCAATCCTTTGAATACGTGAAGCAGGTAACGATTAGTGAATCCATAGAGTCGATAGCATGCTGTCGAGGTTGCACCTCTCTGTCACACGCAATACATAAGTACAGCACCATAATTTATGGCAAAATGAGGAAATAAGCAGATTCCATCAGTATATGTATGGAATTTGTCAAAACACATGAGATCGAAGAACACAAGCTGTGAGGTATATAATTCTTTTATGTTTGCAATTGGTTTCAACATTGTTTTACTCATACCAAGCTTACAAGTGCATAATTACAGAACTAAAGTTATCAATGAATGAAAATTAAGAGATCAAAGATATACAATAATCCCCAAACAATAACTGTATTTATGAAATAAACAATCATTAATTTTATCGAATAAATCTATCTATCTATAAATTTCAATTAAGCATTTCAATTGCTTGATAATAACTTTAATTAATTTCCATATTTTTGCATATCATTACTTCTATATTTTAAATTAAAATATCCATTATGTTCATTAAAATACGTTTTAATAATCAGGGCGAATGGACCCAGGGCGAACGGACCCGATACCCTTTCCATGTAGAGTTTGTTAAATGTGTGCTTATAGCGTGTAACAAATCAGTTACTCTGTCTCTCCGTCTTCATATACTTCATCCAGCATATATTTATACAACATAAAAAGTCAATTTTAACTTTCATATGAACATTATTAAGTCTCCCAAACAAAGTTTGTTTCTTTTTAGAAAGATTATTTATTTAAATTATTCTCAAATTTAATGTTTTCGCCTTTTTTATTTGCAAAATTATTCATATCTTCTATATCAGGGTTGGATGGTTAAAACTGACCCCAGTTTTAACCGTCCCAGTCAATACAATTATTTTGAGTGAAAAATTGTCAATTTTGTTCTTTTTCATATCTAAAATGATGAAAATTTTCATTTGAAGTCCCAATAAATTTAAATTTAATATTGCTGTATTAATCTGTTGAATATCTTAAAACATCACTGAATACGGTTGTTTCGAATCATGTCAATTACAACCACCTTCCGTCTTTTTTCAAAATGTGTGATTGCAACAGGTAAGTTACAGGTAGCTTAATTAAAGTGCTGGCCCCGGCGCCACAAAAGTCTGAGAATATTCTCAAATAAGGAAATACTCAAATTTAATTGGCTGACTTCCTTATTTGAGAATATTCTCAGACTTAAGTAAATTCTCAAGTTTTGTGGCACCAGGGCATGGTCAGGTAACTGTACACCTGGCTGACAGGTGGTCAATTGGGAAATTTAAATTGCTAAAACAACATAACCCCAATAAATGTGTTCATCAGGAGGAAAAGGACAATAAAAGTGGCTAGCTAAAAGTAGCTTGACATGTGAAACAATAAAATGTTTAAAGTTCATTCATATGTGAGACAGAATGATTCTGTATGCAGGAAATGGAAAGTGTATAGGAGGTTTACTCTTCATGGCTTCTTTTATGTATGGCTTCTTACCAAATGATTTATAATGAAGTCAATTAGACACTTTTTATTTAATCAAATTTAAGAAATACTAACTTAAAATCTTTACAAGTTAAAAAATAGATACCCCCACTAAAAAGACCCTCTTAGGAATCAATTTACATCATCCTAGTATCTGGCTTTTACTCCAATCGACCAGTATTGACCAGTTAAAACCAGTATTGACCACTGGCCCGGTCAATACTAGGTTTCTTTGCCAACCTTGATATATATAAATATATACAAACTTTTGCTTGTTTAATTTTAACAGATTTATTCTAATATTTTTAGATTTTTTTCCCCAGTTTATAATCTTTTTAAAATAATTATTCATATCTTTTCAATTTAGATTTTTTAGTATAAATTGTTACAAAAGTTTTTTGTTTAATTTCAACAGACTTATTCTAATTTTTTTTAAAAGATTTTTGTCCAATTTATTACAATCAATATTTTTTTTTACATGTATACACATTTTTTTGTGTCATATCTTTTAATACATTGTATTTCACTTTTGAAACCTGCATTTCCAATTTACTTACCTGTAATTATCATTAATTGCTATATAAACACATGTAGTAATATGTTTGTTGACATTCCTTGAATATGATATTTCAAATTGTTGGCACCTGCTGAAGACACCATATTTAAAGCTATTATTTATATCCAGTCTTCAGTTTAAAAAAAATGATAACACACTAGTACACTATAACATTCTGTGATAAAAGTGAAACCATTATTGACATTATTGTTCATTTGTTTTAACAATTTATTGAGATAAGAAGAATTTTGGTAAGTTTTCTTGTCTTTTTTTTAGTACAATAATACCAACTACAGGGCCTTTCAATACTTTTCAAGTATACCAGTACTTCACTATTTACAGGCGGTACTTTTGATTAAAATTCGAACAATTTTCATGAATATCTTATACAACATTCTTAAAAATCAAGAGGTACCAAAGACCATTCTAGGCAGGTAAAGTACCTAGTACCATCCCTCATTGAAAGGCCTGCAACTATGTAATTCATAATCCAATTTATAAGTCTTATTTTTAATGTAAGATTAAAACATATACTGTTAGTTTGATAACTAAGTCCTCACCCATGACAGTATGTAAATACAGAGTTGAGACATGTGTAATTGTTTTAAGTTAACATATGTCTTGCAATAAAAATGCCAAAATAAATAAATAGTAATTTACTTTATCCTTATTCATTCCATTTCTGTATCTGTATACATAAGATCACATTATATCATGGAAGACTTCTTAGATCCTGGATATTTCAGTAGTCTGCCAGAATTACTCTCCTAATTATATATATACAGTATATATAGATATACTTTATGAAAAATAATGCTTTTTAGGTCAATTTTAGGGTATTTAATCATAATGGTGAGGTGGCAAGTTGCCTTCATGGTAAAGTATATATAGTTTTAATATACCCTTCAGACCAGAAGTCCCTTTCAATTCGTGCAAGGTCCCCAGGTCAGAAAATATCTTCCTGTAATCTATAGGATGAATGTTTTTCTCATTTCTCATATAACAAGATGGACTCGATTCTAGTTTATCACTTTAATCCCCCAACCCATCTTTGAATACTAAACAATGTGAAATAAATAACCTCAGACTTGGTGTTAAATGTGATCATTTTCTCAAAGTTGAATAATACCAAGAAATGTACAAAAAATATCTGATTAAGTGCATATATAACTGGTCATGGCATTGAAAAACTTGCATTTTCCTTTAAATCAGTATTTTTCTTTATTGAAAAAGCTAATATATAGAAAAATTCAAATCTTTTGCATGAATACACTTCAATGTAGGAATAAGAAAAATATAACAAATTTTCTGTGTTCAAAAAAATCATATGTAGAATCTAGTAATACTATTAAAATTTTCCTTTTTTAATAGTATTGAGTATTGTAACGGTCTTTTCATTGTGCTTAAAAATATTTAAAAAATAGGTACCGGTACTTATCTCTTTGACATTGCTTTTAATAATCTACATACAATTTCTACCCCCACCCACCGAAACTATAGAATAAGATATCATGATAGTCAGATGCTGCCTATGCTTATGTTGCAGTTTTATATTTTCACGGTCTGATATTGAGGCCTGTAAAATATTATATAATGTGTATAATTATTGTTAGCACAGGCACTCATGGCACAGAATTACCACCCCCTTTCTGAGTACTTATTTATTTTCAATAAAATTTCTTTATTATTTCATCTCTTTTATATAGAGTTGACACATGTAACTTGCTGTTAACATAAGATTGTATAAATATGGATATGCACAAGTTAAATTAAGGAAAATGGAGTGATATAAGAAAGAAATTTTATTGAAAATAAATATGTAAACAGAAAGTTGATTAGTTCATCAATTAAAATGATTTTTAATACAATTTATTAATAAATACCAATCACAATTACAATATCCTTATTCAGGTAAATACTATTTATAACTATTTTTGTCTTTTTAATTGATAACTGACCCAATTTAGATTAAATAAATGAAATGTGACTTAATGTGTTAATTAATTTTCAATAGAAAAACATATACATGACTTTTATAAATTTTAATATCTTATCTTATCTTATCTTTTTTATGGTCATGTTGTTATTTTCATTGAATGACATCTCAAAATAGATGGCCTGACAGTAGGGGCTCTTCCTGTATACCTGTGTAATCAGTAATTGGTCACATCCTGTTTATTAGAACTGACAGATTTACTACAATTTTAATCAACCATCATCATACATTTGTTTAATCTTTATTTTAAATGAAATAAAAAAATCATCATAAGAGTGAAGTCAATTCAAGCTTTTAGCTATTATTTACAACTTTGAAATAAAAATTAATATGTTTTAATATTTAAAAAAAATAGTAATTATTAATTTTTCAAGTTTTATTTCATCAATAATCTGATTAAATAATTATGATAACCTTGTTTTTCTACACAATTCCTTGTTTATATCCATGCCATGATGGTCTCAGATAGTTGACTGTTGTTCATAATAATTTATGGAAGGCATTTGTTCCCAACAAGGGTTTATATAAATCCTTGTTTCCAATAAAACAAATTAATTCTAAGTTTCATGATATGTAATAATTTCTATCTTTTCATTCATATATATATTTGAGACAATAATCCTTATTACAATATAG